>MU226544.1:2409540-2434200 GCA_018584345.1 Thuja plicata
TTGAACCCTTAAGTGTTGAAGATGCGTGCAAAGATTCAGATTGGAAAAGTGCCATGCAAGAAGAATTAGATCAAATAATCAAGAATGAAACATGGGAACTGGTCCCTAGACCTCATGATAAGAATGTTATTGGAACAAAATGGATATTTAGAAACAAAATGAATGAAGAAGGCACAGTGGTAAGGAACAAAGCAAGATTAGTATGTAAAGGATATGCGCAGAGGGAAGGAATAGACTACACTGATACATTTGCCCCTGTGAGCATACTTGAAGCTATCAAGTTTTTTTTGGCCTATGCAACATTCAAGAACTTTAAGGTATACCAAATGGATGTCAAGTCATCTTTTTTGAATGGTGACTTGAAGGAAGAAGTCTACATAGAGCAGCCTGAAGGATTCAAACTTTCAGATAAACCATACATGGTATGCAGATTAAAGAAAGCACTTTATGGACTTAAACAGGTCCCAAGAGCATGGTAGGAGAGATTTGATGGTTACTTAACAAAGATAGGATTTAGAAAAGGAGCAGTAGAATGTAATTTATTCATAAGAGAGACAGATGAAGGACTACTACTCGCTGCTATTTTTGTTGATGACATTATATTTGGAGGTAATGACAAACTTAGTGCAAAATTCGCCAAAGAAATGAAAAGTGAATTTGAAATGATCATGATTGGACCTATCAAATACTTTCTTGGATTGAATGTAAAATAAACAGACAAAGGCATATTCATAAATCAGTCTAAGTATGTGAAGGAGATATTGAAGACTTTTAAGATGGAAGATTGCAAACTAGTAAGCACCCCCATGATAACAAGAAGCAAGATTTCTAAAGATGATGATTCCATAGTAGTTGACAAGACCCTATACAAGTCTATGATCAAAAAACTCATATATCTTACCCAATCTAGACTTGATATTTCTAATGCAGTTGGCATTATTGGAATATTTGAAGCTAAACCCAAGCAAAATCACCTAATGGCAATAAAAATAATATTCAGATACTTAAAAGGGACTATTGACTATGGTTTATGGTATCCTAACTTAGAGAATATACAAGTTCATGTGTACACAGATGCAGATTGGGCAGGTTGTGTTGATGACAGAAAGAGTACATCAAGAGGAGCAGTATTTCTTGGAGACAGATTGGTCACTTGGACAAGTAAAAAGAAGAATTGTATCTCTCAGTCAACAACAGAAGCTGAGTATGTTGTAGCAACATTGAATTGTTCAACAATGGTTTGGATAAAATAGATGATTCAAGACTTTGGTATTCAGATTGATTATCCTATTGTTATTCACTGTGACAACACTAGTACTATCAATATGTCAAAGAACCCTGTAATGCATGCAAAGACAAAACACATTGAGATCAAATACCATTTTCTAAGAGAAAAAGTTGTAGACAAATAAGTAAAGTTGGATTATGTGAGCACTAAAGAATAATTAGAAGATATTTTTACAAAGCCATTATTAAAAGATACTTTTGAGTATCTCAGGGAGAAGTTAGGAGTAATTCCCTTTCCTGAGTTTGATTAGAACTTGCAGCAAGTACACCAGTCCTTGGTGACTGATGAATGGTTGACTACTCTACTTCTAGAGTAGTACCTGTGCTTAGTGGTGTTTAACACCCTTTGTCATTGATGTCAAAGTTGGAGTATTAGTAAGGGTGAGCATATACTCTGGGGGAGTATATAGAGAAACAATAGTGAAGAGGAACTTTTGATGAGGATATTGAGAAGATTGTAAAAAGAAGGAAGACACTTTGAGTTGATGATATCATATGTTTCCATCAATGTCAAATGGGGAGATTGTTGGAGATTTTCTTCTGTGCAAATAATTGATTGTATGTTTGTCATTGATGACAACATATAATATATATCAGTGTTCCATATGCAATTATCAGTACAGATATTTTGGAGCTATGCATGTTCATTTCCATGGTGTATACATGTTCTAGATGCTATGTGCATTCACTCTGAGTTAGATATGAAGTTTCAGTTGAGTTATGTTAATCAGTTATGACAGTTGCATAGATTGAAGACTATCTGTGAAGAGTCGACATAATTACATTATTTCTTGAGTTGTGCCTATATTTGGGATATGCATGTTTGTATTCATGTTTAGTTATGAGTTAAAGATTATTATCTAAAGGCGCCAAACATGTTCTATCAGAATCGTGAAGTTGGAGTTAATTTGGTGGAGCTGACTTTGTGGAGCGTCGCATCTGTTCAGTATGAGTTGTGTGTTTCTAATCAAGTTGTGTGGATGATATGGCCAACTAAAGAAGTATTGAAAGGACTCCTAGAACCAACGAAGATCACATCCTTTGGAGAAGATACTTATAGTAGTTCATTTGATGAACGCCAAGTGTGAATGAGAAGAATAAAGATAGAAGAAGTGCAGGACAGAACGTCTGTTGTTTTGGGACAGTAGTGACATTTCATTCATCAAGAAAAGATCTATGTGAAGAAGAAGTATAAGTATACAACACACTGGAATTGATCAAGATAGAAGGTCTACTCTAACAGTTCATCTATCAAATATAGTGTATATCTGTTCTACTGAAGGTTGCAGCCTTCATCATTTTAGCAATAAGATTTTGGACAGTGAGTCCTCACCCTTAACAGGGTTACTTGTAAAAGAATCCTAACAGGGTCTGAAATTTAACCAAGTCTCTGTACTTATTGCAATATTTCTTAACCAGGATAATTATACTCAAGTACAGTTCTTTGTGGGTGCTAATTCCCACTGGGGTTTTTACCTATTCGGTTTCACCGTAACCAAAATTGTTGTGTTCTCTATTGTGTTATCTAAATGTGCATTTACTTTATGTTAATTGATATCTAAGAAAAGAAAAGAAATTAAAGTAGTGGATAACTGATTCACCCCCCCTCTCAGTTATCCTTTGGGACTATTCTAATAGGAGCCACTTCTAAGGACAAGGTAGGACCTTTAATCTATATGAGGGATTCTTGAAGAGCTGATGATGGATCAGTTGGAATAGGAATGATAGGCATTGAAGCACATGGAAGCTCAGTGGCTTTGATCTTGGAAGCATGTAATATACTTGTAGCAAGATGTAGATTAGCTTGGATTTATTTCAGAGGTAGCCCTTGAAGGTAGGCATGGTTAACATGGAAAGAATTAGTTTCTATGTTCAATGTAGGCATTTTGGATAGCTTTACTACTTTATAAGATGAACACATGTTCAAATAAGTATAAGTTGTTACTCCAATTGCACATTGAAGTTTTCATTAGTTATCAAGAAAACATAATGATAGTTGGTAACAGAGTCACAAAAAAGATATTCGGTCTAATCACCAAAGTATAGAGTTAGCCGAGAGCACTGATCATGCCCAAAGTTAACCAAGTACAATGATTACCAAGTAGATAGACTACACCAAGAAGTGGACAACACCGAGCTACATAGCATAACATAATACCAATATAACCGAGATAAATAGACAACACTGAGCACCGAGAGACAACAATAATCAAGTGGAATAGAGACCACCTAAAAGTTTGTTATGGAACATCATTCTATGTAAAAATGTTTTAGATGATCTAGATAATGGTTTACACGATCGAGGAGGACATTAATTATGGATTTAAAACATTAATTGTTTATGTCTCCTATGTGTAGATGATCAAGGTAAATTTTGTACACTGTTGATCTTAGGATAAGAATATAATTGTTAAGCCCTAATTAGGTCATATCGTTTGATATATAAATGTATAGATGTAAAATTTTGTAATGTATGTTGATCAATAAATGATCAAGTAGCCACCATACTACAAACATAAGAGATTAGACAAGGACTTTAAGGACAGAGACTACATTGCAAAAATCAGTTTTCAGAACTAAGGCAAGGCTACCGAGTAGAACAGAGCAGAAGATATTATCATTCACATTGAGGTGATATATTTTTGTATGAACATAATGGATCTATATCAAAAATATTGAGGTTTTATATATTTTAGATCAAACTTCTGTTACTCTCTAACAATTTTAATAGACCCTAAATCTCTTAATAGAGTAGACTTAACAGTCTTATTGTGAATTTCCTAATCGAGTGAACACATAGATTGTGTTGCAAAATCCTCACATGAGGTAGATCTAGTCGATCTCATTGTTACTTCTAATAGGGTAAGATCATCAGAAGTGATCATTCTTTGTAAATATTTAACATGCTAACTTTATTTCTGTAGTAGTGAAGTTTTGTGGGTCTCATCCCCACCGTAATTTTTACCTTCTAATAGGGGTTTTATGTGATACAAAAATACTAGTATCATGAGTACTTAATTTTATGTATGTGTATTTTTTAATTGACATGAATTTACATTTCAATAGTGATACTATATGTTTGGTGTATGCAATCTACTCAGTTTATTTAATACAAAACAATTGTTACAAAGAATAGGTTAAAAGTTTTTAAGGGTATTGATTCACCCCTCCCCTCTCAATACAAACCTCTCCATTATCCCAAAAATTGGTATCAGAGCTAGTTCTCTTATTTTGAAGGCTTAATAGCTGAAGAGAAAATATCTTACAATGGAAAGGTATACACTTGACAAAACGATTGAAAATCAAAAGTTACAGTTGCAGATCTATGTCAAACAATTCAAGGAAGACAAAGAGAAACTCAGGGAGATGTTGATTAAGAGAAAGGACATGGTAATTCACTGTCATGAGAATTATTATCATGAAGAAGAGATTCATGACCCATTTGATACATCTAGATCTAAATCTGGTAGCATATCTGATGCATCTGAAGGAATCATATCAAAGCTATTTGAAATCAATCAACAACTTACTGGACAAGTGAAAGCACTACAGATCGGTCAAGACACACAAATGGTTAGAATGGTTGAAGTCTTAAATGATGAAAATAAATATGAAAAAGATAGAAACATGGTTGTTGACGATAGAATACATATGACTAAAAATTTACAAGAGAAAGAAATTGAGATACCAAGACTTACTGAACATTACTTTGAGATCACCAATCAAGTGGTTGCTATGAATCATGAGGAAAACTGAGAGAATACTAAACTTGCAAGAAGAATAGAATACATTAGTATATTGAAAGAAGAAACTAAGAAACTGAGAAATGAAGTGAAGATTTTACAACAATATAATGAAGTGATTAAGAGATCTGAAGAAAGCACTAAGAGAATGGATGAATTTATGAACCATCAAAGAAGACTGAATACCAATACCAGATTAGGGTAATATTGAGCAAGGAGAATCATCAAATCAAGCTGAAAAAGGAATGTGTACTCAAATCCAAAGCCTAAGAATCCCTTTTTCCATCACTGTGGAAATCTAGGCCACACATCAAATGTTTGCAGAAGCAAAGCAAAAGGTATTCCTAGAAACACTCCTAAATTCAATGGTATTTTCTATAATTGTAACAAGCATGGACATCAAGAACATGAATGTAGATCCAAGTTGAAAAAATGACAAAATAAACCATACATGGATTTATAAATAATATCAAAATTGCAACATGAATGGCCATACAACTCAAGCATGCAGAATGAACACAAAGCAAATATGGAAGCTTAAAGGACAAGAAATGATAAATCAACCGAGAAGACAAGGAAATGCTTATGCATAGGATTATAACACTTGGATCAGTTGTGAAACATGTGGTAAATTTGGACATATAGCAAAAAATTGTATGAGACAATGGCGAACCAAGTCTAGGAATTGGTCAAACTCTGGAATGACATGTTCTCACTGTCACAGAGTCGGTCACTTAAGCAGAGATTGTGTAGACCAAATAAACACTTATGGGAATGATAATGCAATTTAGGAAATTGTAAGGATCAGAAATCAAATGTGGAGGAAAACATCAAATGATAATTTAGGACCAAACACAACAGCTGGTGACACCTCATCTAATGGATTAGGTGGCTCCACCATCTCCAACTAAGCAATACAAGTAGGTATGGAACTATGTTTTGCAATGCTATATCTTACATTAGTTCCTATATTTAGTGAATAAATTCCAAATTATCATGAATAAAGATGCACTATGGTATTATATTTTGATTACTATGATCTAGTTGAGTCGGTTAATATGTATCAAGTTAGAACTATCAGTCGGTGAAAATGTGAAGAAGAAAACCGAGTTACTATGGTAACCGAGTATATGGTATACTCACCAAGCTAAAATATCATCAGTGTTAACCAAGCATAATTTTTGTCCACCAAGTGGTTGGTGAAGAACATTTATTGCACCGCCCTAAGCTATTTTCTATATATTTGTTCGACGTGAACTCATTTATTCACAATGCGATCACAGAGCAGATTAGAGTAAAGTGAGGTAAGTTGCAACAGAGAATTTTTTGAGCATTATTCAAAGATTTTAGCATATTTTTAAGCACACAAAGGTTATATACTTCACATTCTTCCCTCACCGAGTTATTCGAGCATATTTTATGGAAGCCCTAAAACATAGATCATGACATCTTCAT
Organism: Thuja plicata; assembly: GCA_018584345.1. NCBI lineage: Eukaryota > Viridiplantae > Streptophyta > Pinopsida > Cupressales > Cupressaceae > Thuja > Thuja plicata. The sequence continues at coordinate 2,416,026 of MU226544.1, forward strand.
CATGAACAATGAAAGAAAATCTAGCTAAGGATAAGAAGGTTATTTTGGTGAAGAACCCCACCTACATGAAACCAAAATACAAGATCCATCCATAGGTTGTAGCCCACCCAAAAAATCAAGGCACATTTTCATCTATTCCACCTAGGGTTTCGTTAGTCCAAGACGTGCGTGCATACATACACTGAAAAATAGGTGAATCAGAGATTTTGAGCTCATGTCCACATACCAATCATTGTACATAGATAGAAAGATGAAAGAGGATCATAAAAATTTGGAAGTTAAAGGGTTAACTTGTGCCCTAGATTTATTGAAGGTCTTTCACAATGAATGGATCCACATTGTTCTTAGGAGAGTAGATGATGGAAAGCTCTGGCTGGATGAGCCCAAGAAGATAACCAGAGATGTAATTCACATATTAATAGGATATCCTATATCAGACAAAACCAAATCCCTAAGGCACCTACCGAGAACCAAGTTAGAGAAGCTAACATTAGCCGAGTGGGACAGAAGAGGTTTAAAGATCAACTACATTATTGATCCTGAACTAAGGTTTGGTGCTTATGCCATTGGGTATAAGATATTCTAGTCCAGCAGACCAAACAATGTACCATGTGGAGTTGTTGACATAGCTTAAAAAATTGTTAAGAAAGGTCTACAAATTGATCTTTCCAAGATATTACAAAAGAAACTAGAAGAAAATTTGAGAACCATTAGATCAACAAAGACAAATACATGTAAGTTTGGTTCATTACTACTTTGCATATTCTTCTACTTTTAGAATTTATTTCCCTCAATTGGTAAAGTAAAGTGGAAATCAGAAAGACCAGTTATAATACAAATTTATGAGATAATTAAAAGTCTAGGGAAGAACTTTGAACCGGTTATGAATGAATATTTTACCAAGTTCAAAGCTAGGATGGAAAAGAGATCCTGAATTCCTATACAATTAGTTGAATAATAAAAAGATGATATCTATTTTGTAGTAGACATAGATACAACCTTAATCAAAGCAGTAGATCTGAGGACATCATGTCTAACTGTGATGGACTACATGAATTAGATATTGATGTTGCTTCAGAGGCTATTTAGAAACTGTTAAATGAGCCTGTTGAAAAATTTGTCATGAGATTTGGCACCTATGAAGAAGCAAAGACCCGGATACAAATTAATTTACAAGTTCAACAACTGGGTCAAAAAAAGACTAAGATTGTCAAAACATTGAAGAGAAAACTTGCAATAATAGATGAAGAATTGGACAAATCTGAAGATGAAATCGAGGTGTAGACCTCAGTCGGTCAAGAAGTAAAACTGAAACATGATACAGATGCCACTGAGTCATATGATGAACCAGTTAAGGAACCTAAGGCCAAAAGGAGAAAAAACATAAAGATTGAATCTACATAAAAGACCAGCTCACAATCGACGACTAAGGATTCACCATCTTTGAAGAAAGGTGTAGAAAAAATAACAAGACCCTCACCGAAGTTTACATAACAAACAATGAAGAAGAAGGGTACTACTACACTGAAACAAAAGAGGATATATGTATGGAAAAAATATGACAAGGATGATTCTAACAAAAATCTAGATCAATTCAAGGTTGTACAGAACAAGACATCATAGACTATTGATGAGATTGCAGAAGCAATCAAGACAACCAGACAACTAGGACATCCAAAGATAAAAGCATATTCTGATTTGACTACCGAGCATAAGGATAAACTCAAGGAAGAAATCATAGGTACGATGATCAACTTCAAACAAGTTCTAGTTGAGTTTGATACTTTTATTCCATCAAAATTATATGATAAAGTATCATCAAGATGGTCATATGCACTCCAAACTGAGAAACATATGAGAGAAGTAGATCTCACACTTATAAAACCTGAGTGCACAGTTGAGGAAATGCATGATATAATGAGAAAGTATGCCAAGAAATTTCCAAAGAAGGAAAGAAAACTAAATATTTTGCAAGGAAATATGAAAGAAGTGGATATTGAGAGCACCAAAATTTGGAACGAACTGCTGAATCCACCCGAGGACATCCCGGATACTGAGGAAGTAAATGATGTTGCATCTAATGGACCAAGTAAAGAACCCATAAAAATTGATGATTCAACAATAGATGATGTATTAGATGGTATTCCTAAAATATTGACTAATTTAGGTCACCCAAAGATCACAATACTTGATGTAACTGAAGGTGATCTGGATGATAAGGCCAAGGAAGATGAGTTCATCAGAGCAACCAAGAATATAGATGAGCAAGACAAATCATAGGTTTCCCAAGAAGATGTACCTAGCTAGTTACCTATTTTGGTCAAAGTAATTAAAATTGAGACTGAAGCACAACAGAAGCCACCCGCACAACTAACAGATACAAATGAGGACAAGGGTGAAGATCATGGTAAAGAGACCAAAGATACCACTGGTGTTTTAGAAGAGAAAGGTGAAGGTAACATAGAAAATCCTAACAAGATAGTAGATACATCTACTATAGACACAAGGTTAGCTACAGAGGCACCACACCAAGTTATCACACCGAGTACCAAGCAAGAAAAGCTAGAAACCGAGAAAAAGGCTCGATTAACATTAACTCTATCTCCTTCATTGAGTGTTCTAGGCAAGAAGAAGAATAAGAAGAAATGAAACAAGGATGCAGTCACTTTAGATGAAATCATAGAGATTCCTGAATGGGATCCAAGGAAACTTGATTTAGAAACATTAAAGAAGTATGGTGAACTTTACACCAGAAAATAAGCACATGACATGCTAAGATGAGAAGCAAAGAGTGCACAAGTTCTAGAAAAATCAAAAGAGATCTTAATGCAATTTGTACTAGATATAAACATTGATGAACGAGCCCCCATACTCAACCAACTTGAACTTCTCACCAAGGTGATTGACAATCCTGACATTGATGCTGAGCAAAAATTAGAAGAAAGAGAAGAAAAGAGGATCCAATATAAAGTTACCAAGAAAATCACCTAAGTAGTGGAAGTACGTAAGGCAACTCTGTCTAAATTTGTAAGTGGTTTAGAAACTGCTATATCAGAAGCCATTACAATTCTACAGTAGTTATGCACATTAGATCACTTCACTACCAAGATTAGTGAAAAGCTAAAGAAAATAGATCAAGATCTTAAGGATAGTGCATAGAGTCTATCAAATGAGCAACATGCATTACAAATGCATTACAACAAGGTACTTAAAAACCAGTGGTTGAGACAAGAAATGAAGAGAGAAGAAGAGACAATCAGAGAACAAGTAACTGAGTTTCAGGTAGCGTTACTACCACATTTGGTCATGATGCAAAAACATGTGACATTGGCAAAGAATTTGATTGCCACCCCATAATTATTAGTGACAGAAAGCATATATGATATGCATGCTCAGCTAAATTTAGAGCTACTCACCCTTGAGGATTTAAAGGATGAATGGGAGAAGTTATTAGAAACACTCAAGAATGCCCATCCTAATTTTTTTGATAAACTGTAAGTTATACTCCTTTGTCATTATTTTCAAAAAAGGGGGAAATATATGTATAGTAAAGGGGGATACTATTATAAGATTGTATTCATATACATATACCAAGTATATACAAAGGGGGAGAGAATGTACAAAGGGGGAGTCACCATGTATAGTATTATGTACAGTAATAAGTTTTTGATACTAATGCCAAAGGGGGAGAATGTTACTCCAATTGCACATTTAAGTTTTCATTAGCTATCAAGCATACATAATGATAGTTGGTAACTGTTAGACACCTAGATTTGCACCCTTCACCTAAGATCTCATAGTCTTGGTAATCTAGTGTAACATGGGAATCATCTCAAGGTTGTGGGACCTTTTGCTAACTGAGATGAGACCTCTAGATTCTAGGTTGGTTCCTCTTGATATGTCAGCCAAATTTGCTTCTTAACAAGAAACTAAATCTTTGAGGGAAAAGGGATAGAAGGAATGCATGAAAGGGAAATGATTGAAAGAAAATTATCCTACTAGGTGATACACCGAAGATGACCTAAATCATCATACATTGACTAATCTCAGCATGAAAACCTTGGAACCGAAAGAACACAACTTCCTAGATAGGCTTGCATAAGTATTTCATAGAGAGGCCCAAGACAAACAGAGGCTATTCAGGGAAAGAAGTGATTTCACAAACAATAGCATATTTACTATAAGTAGACATGGACTATGACCTACAAACAGACATCCAATTTTGCAATTCGACACAGGAATGAGAAAAAATGACAGGGACTATAGAATATCCACAAACTCATCTAAATCAAATCATCCACAGTAGTACACACTATTGCAAAAGAAAGAGGGCTCAAAGACTCCAATGTTTCACTAGAAATCATCCAATATATTCTAATTTAGTAAGAGAGATTCAGACAAGGAAGCCCAGGGATAGAAAAGATGTCACAAAAAGCCTCTGCAATATATAAACATCAATGAAAGATTACAAACTACAGAAATCAAAGAGCAGAAAGAATGCCACAGATAATTTCTAAGCCAGGAAAAATCTTTGAGCTCTAAAGCTCTCAAAACTGATACATATACTCCCTAGCACGTAGGCTTAGAGTCCAAAAAAGATTAGGGTTACATTATAATATTTTTTTCTTTTGAATAACAGAAACCCTAACTGTCCAATCCGTCAGAAGAAAACTAGAATCATCTACTAAAGATCAGATCTATCCTTGAAAAGTAGCTTGCCACAAATGAAAATCTCTGGAAAATGTCGGTGGATCAGATATGAAAGAAGACCAGTCGAAAATACATGGAATGAGGTCTTAATTAGGAAACCTATCTTGGATCAAATCGATCACTATATGTAGAGAGCATCGCTAGAAATCAGATTGCCCCTTCAGAAAAGTTGACTTAACCCCTTACTCCTCCTGAAGGGTCGCCCCCTTACTCCTCCTGAAGGGTCACCCCCTTATCCATCTAATCCTCTACTATTCAGCTCTGCCATAACTGTTAAAATCTGATCCACAAGGATATTTGAATTTTATAAATATTTGTATGATAATGGACACAGCTGGCGCGGATACCTACATTGACAGTTGAGATCAAAATCTATTTTTACTTTGAAACGTAGCCATAGATGACTTTACTCTACCCAGGCTTCATATTATAATCTTGGGTCACCTTTCCTTCCTTATCGCTAAATCTCCCAACTATTCCTTTTAACCTCAGTTATATCATGAGACTCGACGACAATACAATCTCGCAATCTCCTTATCTTTTTATTTACTTTGCATCCTTTCAAAGACCCAGTGACAAAGGTGATTTCATAGTCACAAAACAAAATGGAATACCCTGTTGTGGTTATGAGACCTATAGACTGAAGGAGTGTGAAACATGGGCCCATCAAGACACGTGCTCCCCTGTCATTTGTTTACTATTGCCTTGTCACCATTGTCACCTACATCAACACTTAACTTAACTCAACCTTCTCTCTAACCACGGAGAAACTGGAGGCTTGAGAACTGGGCAAACTCAGAGTCTCATAAAGGATTCTTACCCCTACAGTTAATCATGTGACCTCCTGATTGAAAATGACTTAACCTTAGCCCGCTTTACTTAGCTACATTTGTGGGTTAAAAAAACACTTAGTCGCAGTACCTCATGATACTTTATTAAACTTGGTTTATATTGGGAGACTAAGTGACTAAAGGGAATCTCAGGGTCGCCGAGTAAAATAGAATATGCCTTTTTCCTTATGTGACTTAGAGACTATAGGTAATGCTAAAAAGTGCACATGGAACTTTTAAGAACTTAAGTGACCTGAAAAGGTAATGGGAAAATAGGGTGAGAAATGACCGAGCTAGGGTTTAACATGAAACACTTAGGATTTTATATTTTAAGTTATTTTCATGGCCAAGGAAGAATAGGGGACGAAAAAGATATGCAGAGGACATGACCAAAACCAGAAGCCCCAAAGTCCTTTACAAGCTGGGCTCAACCCTTATGGGAGCCTAATTTTACTCCACCTGCAGCCAATTTCACTAGATGAGGAAAATTTGGGTAACATTCTTGGCAATTTCTGTGGGATGTTTGCCTGCTAGACATTGAGAACCAGTAGCCTCCAAAACATTCCATTGGGCATGGAGTCATCTTCTATGAACAAAAACTTTCCTCTGACAGAGAAACAAATTTGAAACAAAACTTATGTGCACGGGCACTTCTTGAAAAGTTTAAAATTTAGACTAGAAAGCTTTGAAAGAAAGCAGGGAAACTAATCTACCCTAGGCTAACCAATGGAACCGACTTGGTTAAACAAAACCATTTACTGGACTGCTAAAGTGGCTTCCTTTTCTAAATAAAACATTTTGCAGTATATGCATAAGGACAATTACAAGTGTATGAGGCACGTATAGATTTGTCAAACAATAACAAATTTCCTCTACAAAGGTGAGATCAGATTCACTTACCTCAATTTGATCATGTGATGGTACCTCAACAAACTCCATTCGGGCTAGGTATCTGATAGGGCAACCCCTTGAGATTCTGAAATTAGAAACCTTCTCGCGGGCATCCTTCTTCTTTTCATGGTTGTCTTCTTTTACTATGGAAAGCCATGTCATCTCCTCTTTAATGGTCAGAAGGTTGTCATCTCCTTCCTTTAAACTGGCCAAAAGCTCATCAAAGCTTTCAAGATCCTGAGGATCTGAAATTAGCTCCAAATTTTGCTTAGGTGACTGATCCTCTAGAAGGGAGTAATCCAAAAATGGATCTTCTATAGAAGACACACAAATCTGAACTCCCACAATAGGGAGTAAGGGTTCATTATTTAGCCCTTTGCAAAAGGTCCCTATGATCTCTGAAAAATCACACTCTTCCAAAAATTTTCTGATGTTCTCCTCTTGTCACTGTAAAGTTGCAGGGGTAGTTATGGAGATAACTTCATCACCCTGCTCAATAAAATGAGGTAGCTCATCCAACAAGGTGACATCCTCCTCATTAACAAAGATGGGCAGCCCCTCTAATAGGTTTACCAAGGTATTAGCTTAAATATCTATTATGATCTTCTCAGCCTTCTGTCCAAGCTCATCACAGTCCTTATTGAGCTCTGAAGGCTCTGACCTCATCTCCTCTACATCATCACAAGGAATCTCATTAACCAAAAGCTCCTACCCTGATACTGAGATAGTATCTTTGCAAAGGATTGGAATTTGACAACCAAGAGGCAAAGATGGCCATTTCCATAGAGGTTCATCATCCTAAGAGACAATAGAAGCCTCCTAGGGTGAATTATTTCCTTGGGCAAACTGCCCTGATTGATTAGTGGACTGATCCTCTGTCACAGTTACCTGAGTAGGAGTCTTCACCTTAAAACTTGGAATACATAGTTGGAGGGTTTTAAGGGAAGACATGGAAGGCATATTTTCTCTGACTCTTGGTAAGTCAAATCCTACACTGCTTTGGTGCTGTTCCACCATTGTTGCAACCACTTCTCTCAGCTGCTGATGTTGAAGAGGTGGCTGCAAGTGCTCTGTTGTCTTTTGTGCTTCAAGAAGGTCCTTGAAGCTTGAAAGTGGATGCCTTGCAGGTTCCTCATGTGTAGGGTGTGGGAACAAATGATACCCCCCCTTTGGAATCTTAGGCCCAAGGGCTTCCCTTTCAGCAATTGGAGCTTTGGATTTTGCATAAATAACCTCAGCTTGACAACTAAGCTCATCTTCGAATTGCTGTCCATGAAGCATCCCAATCCTAGGGATACATGTTTGCAAGGTGATTGATTCATGGTAGGGAGTAAACCCTTGGAAACTGCCATGAGTTTCAATATCTTGCTACAAATGTTTTATCTCATATATTTGCTTGATCATGTCAAGCACTTTAGCTTTGATCTTTCCTTGTTCTCTCAGAACCTCTGAGATGTGAGGCTACTATCTAATGGGATGAAAAAGGGGGGGGGGTGGGAGGTAAGCATGGTGGGCTAGTTGCCTATGCATCAACATCTCTTGTTGTGCCTTTAGTGCCCATGGGTTTTCTCTTCGGAGGGCTTGCTCATAATCTCTGACAAGAGCATAATCATCTGGGGCATGTTGGATATATTGAAGGCCTTGAATAGTATGGAAGCTTGGGATAAAATTAGGCCTTGGAGGGATTTGGTATGGCTGATGACTAGCCCACAACATATTATAATTATAATAAGGAGAGTGACCCAACTACTCATAGCAGCCTAACATGTCTACTTATAGTTAGCTAGAACTTTGAAAAATGTGTAAAAAACTTGGAACATACCAACACTTTGATCTTTGAATCCAGTAGACCTACGGAGTCACCAAATATGCAGAAAAATGACCTCTTCTAGGTCTGAATCATGTCATCAACATATCAATGATATCATGACTTGCAAGATAAAATTATTTATGGAGTCCCACTGGACATGCCAGAACTATTAGACACGTAGATTTGCACCCTTCACCCAAGCTCTCATAGTATTTGTAATCTATTGTAACATGGGAATCATCTCAAGGTTATGGGACCTTTTTCTAACCAAGATGAGACCTCTGGATTCTAGGCTGGTTCCTCTTGATATGTCACCCAAATTTGATTCTTAACAGGAAAGTAAATCTTTGAGGGAAAAGGGATAGAAGGAATGCATGAAAGGGAAATGCTTGAAAGAAAATTATCCTACTAGGTGATACACTCAAGGTGACCTAAATCATAATACATTGACTAATCTCAGCATGAAAACCTTGGAACCGAAAGAACACAACTTCCTAGATAGGTTTGCATAAGTATTTCATAGAGAGGCCCAAGACAAACAGAGGCTATTCAGGGAAAGAAGTGATTTCACAAACAATAGCATATTTACTATAAGTAGACACAGACTATGACTTGCAAACATACATCCAATTTTGCAATTTGGCACAGGAATAAGACAAAATGACAGGGGAATATAGAATATCCACAAACTCACCTAAATCAAATCATCCACAATAGTACACACTATTGCAAAAGAAATAGGGCTCAAAGACTCCAATGTTTCACTAGAAATCATCCAATATATTCTAATTTAGTAAGAGAGATTTAGACAAGGAAGCCCAGGGATAGAAAACATGTCACAAAAAGCCTCTACAATATCTAAACATCAATGAAAGATTACAAACTATAGAAATCAGAGGGTAGAAAGAATGCCATGGATAATTTCTAAGTCAGGAAAACTCTTTGAGCTCTAAAGCTCTCAAAACTGATACATATACTCCCTAGCACACAGGCTTGGAGTCTAAAAAAGATTAGGGTTACATTATAATATTTTTTCTTTTGAATAATAGAAACCCTAACTGTCCAATCTGTTAGAAGAAAAGTGGAATCATCTACTGAAGATCATATCTATCCTTGAAAAGTAGCTTTCCATAAATGAAAATCTCTGGAAAAGGTCGATGGATCAGATATGAAAGAAGACTAGTAGAAAATACATGGAATGAGGTCTTAATTAGGAAACCTATCTTGGGTCAAATTGATCACTATTTGCAGAGAACATCACCAGAAATTAGATTTCCCCTTTAGAAAAGCTGACTCAACCCCTTACTCCTCCTGAAGGGTCTCCCCCTTACTCCTCCTGAAGGGTCACCCCCTTATCCATCTAATCCTCTGCCGGTCAGCTTTTCCATAACTGTTAAAATCTGATCTACAAGGATATTTGAATTTTTTAAATATTTGTATGACAATGGTCACAACTGGCGTGGATACCTACATTGACGGCTGAGATCAAAATCTATTTTTAATTTGAAACATAGCCATAGATGACTTTACTCTACCTGGGCTTCATATTATAATCTTGGGTCACCTTTCCTTCCTTGTCACTGAATCTCCCAAATTTTCCTTTTAACCTCAGTTATATCACGAGACTCAGCGACAATACAGTCTCGCAATCTCCTTATCTTTTTATTAACTCCGCATCCTTTCAGAGACCTAGCGACAAAGGTGATTTCATAGTCACAAAACAAAATGGAATACCCTATCGCGGTTATGAGACCTGGAGACTGAAGGAGTGTGAAACATGGGCCCATAAATACATGTGTTCCCCTATCATTTGTTTACTATTGCCTTGTCACCACTATCACCTACATCAACACTTAACTTAACTCAACCTGCTCTCTAACCATAGAGAAACTGGAGACTTGACGACTGGGCAAACTCGGAGTCTCATAAAGGATTCTTACCCCTACAGTTAATCACAAGACCTCCCAACTGAAAATGAATTAACCTTATTCCACTTTACTCAACTACATTCGTGGGTTAAGAAATCACTTAGTCACTATACCTCATGATACTTTATTAACCTTGGTTTATATTGGGAGACTATGCGACTAAAGGGAATCTTGGGGTCGCTGGGTAAAATAGAATATGACTTTTTCCTTATGCGACTTAGAGACTATAGGTAATGCTAAAAAGTGCACATGGAACTTTTAAGAACTTAAGTGACCTGAAAAGGTAATGGAAAAATAGAGTGAGAAATGGTCGAGCTAGGGTTTAACATGAAACACTTAGGATTTTATATTTTAGGTTATTTGCATGGTAAAGGAAGAATAGGGGACTAAAAAGATATGCAGAGGACATGACCAAAACCAGAAGCCCCAAAGTCCTTTACAGGCTAGGCCCAACCCTTGTGGTAGCCTCATTTTACTCCAACTATAGCCAATTTCACCATATGAGGAAAATTTGGGTAATAGTAACATAGTCACAAATAAGAAAATTGGTCTAATCACTAAAGTATAGAGTTAACTGAGAGCAAGTTGATCACGCCCAAAGTTAACCGAGCACAGTGATTACCAAGTAGATAGACTACACTGAGTAGTGAACAACACCGAGCTACAGAACATAACCAAACACCAGTATAACCAAGATACACAGAAAAAATTGAGCACCAAGAGACAAAAATAACCAAGTGGAACAGAGAGCACCTAAAATTTTGTTATGGAACATCATTCTATGTAACAGATTTTTAGCTGACCTAGACAACGGTTTACACAATCAAGGAGGACATTAATTATGGATTTACAACATTAATTTTTTATGTCTCCTATGTGTAGATGATCAAGGTAAATTTTGTACACCGTTTATCTTAGGGCAATAATGTAATTATTAAGCCCTAATTAGGTCATATCGTTTGATATATAAATGTATAGATGTAAAATGTTATAAATTATGTTGATCAAGAAATGATCAGGTAGCTGCCATACTACAAACATCAGAGCTTAGACAAGGACTTTAAGAACAGAGACTACATTACAGAAATCAATTTTTAGAACTAAGGCAAGGCTATCAAGAAAAATAGAGAAGAAGGTATTATCATTCACATTGAGGTGATATATTTTTGTATGAACATAATGTATCTGTATCATGAATATTGAGATTTTATATATTTCAGATCAAACTTCTGTTACTCTCTAACAATTGTAATATACCCTAAATCTCTTAATAAAGTAGACTTAAGAGTCTTATTATAAATCTCCTAACCAAGTGCATACATAGATTGTGTTGCAAAATCCTCACACGAGGTAGATCTAATCAATCTCAATGTTACTCCTAATAGGGTAAGATCATCAAAAGTGATCATTCTTTGTAAAGCTTTAACATGATAACTGAATTTATGCAATAGTGAAGTTTTGTGGGTCTCATCCCCACCGTAGTTTTTACCTTCTAACATGGGTTTTCTGTGATACCAAAATACTAGTGTCATGAGTACTTAATTTTATGTATGTGTATTGTTTACTTTACATGCATTTACATTTCAACAGTGATACTATATGTTTGTTGTATGCAATCTACTCAGTCAGTTAATACAAAACAATGGTTACAAAGAATAGGTTAATTTTTTTTAAGGGTACTGATTCACCCCTCCTTTCTCAGTACACACCTCTCCATTATCCTAACAGAAGTTGCATAAGAACCATTGGTAGACACAGGTTCATGATGTAGATAAATCTTGATAGTAGTATCTTCTTTTTCATTAGTATTTTCAATTTCAATTATATCACCATCAATTAGATCTTGGATTTTATGCTTGAAATCCACCCAATCTGAAGTCTTATGCTCATTATTTTGGTGATATACATAGTAGGTACTCACACATGTTATTCCACATGAAGTGGCTTGAGACAATGTGATAAGATTATTTTCAAGGAGTTCTTCTAATGTTGATTCATAAGACTGTCCCAAAGGAGTAAATGATGTTATAATTCATAGAATTAATACACCAAGATCCAATGTCCCAAAAACCTCTCACAAAAGAACATAATGGAGACACAACAAAGAATTCTTTCAAAGATGAAATATTCATTCAGTGTACCATGTTAGAATTCATATAATTCATACGCCAAGATCCATTGTAGCAAAAACCTGTCACAAAAATAAAGAATGGAGACGCAAAAAAGAATGCTTTGAAAGATGAAATATTCATTCAGATAAGGAATAATTAAATAAAATGAGATCAAACCTTATAAAGATGGTCAAAAACCTAAAAGGAAAAAATCTAGGTTGCATAATAATAACTAATAAAAATTTAATTATTATATGCCTAAAGTTTAGTTTAAGTAAATAAGAGATAATAAGTGACTTAATTATTAAAACAAAATAATTTAATTAATAAGTGAAATAAATTATTACTCTAACACCCCCCTTGAGATAAACTTAGAAATTAGATAAAACCTATAAACAACTACTAAAAGTAGGAAATGGATCCCGACAACATGGCCTAATCAGGCACCCAAGTAAAAAAAAAAAATGTAAAGAGAGAAAAGGAGAAAATTCAGTGGGAAAAAACCCTCTCCGAAAAGAGATGAAGACTAGTGAACGACTAAAGAAGCCTCCAAAATAGAGAATGTCCTATAAAACAAGAACACAGGAAGAACATGAAGAACACCTCTAAAGCATGAAGCTGTAAACACTGTCAAAGACTAACTGTTGGAACCTCCACTATAATAGAACATGATTAGGTAGAGAAGACTGTAATGTACATGAGCGCCCTCAAATGACACTTGTCAAATTAGGATGGCCAACAAATGAAAACATCAGAACTCAAAGATACAAATTGAAAAAATACCAAAGTTTGAAGAGATGATCAATCGAAGGTGAAAGGTTGCCTCCAAAACAAGAATGAAAGAGTGCGCATATGGTAAATGACCCATCTCACCAAAATGCATAGGTACCTAGTCACTACATCTTCCTAGTACATAGGAACAAATACTGAATACATAACTCACTCCATCAACCTAAGGAAACATTAGAATCAATAGGAGATACCCCCCATAATGCTGAGAAGGGAGAGGCATGGAAAGTACACTAAAAAAGATTTCCAAGAACAAATGCATGTCGAAGAACTAGAAACATAGAAAGTGTACAAGAAATTACAAACACATATAAAGCATGGTGTCATGGAAGGATCAATCTCTTGACACACATAATGAGGATAATGTTGTGGAAGGAACACTCACTTAACATAGGTAGATGGAAAAAAACAAACATCAAACCCCCCATGGCACTTTATAATGGAGTGTAAGTACAAATAGGCACAAAATGTGCAAGATCCCAAGGATGCAAAAAATGACACTTTATCTCAGTGCATTTGCAAAAAAAAGAACTAATATATAAATTGATGTCTACAATGCCTAGAAATGACAAAAAGTTGTAAGAACATGAGTAACAACTAAAAAGGAGTCATCCCATGCAAGGAAAGTGATCCCAGGACCTAAAACATCCAAGATATTCACCATATTGCAAAAAAAAGAGAGAATAAAATATACCTGGAGCAGATTGTAGAAATGAGACCCATATAGGAAGAAAGAACAGAGAACCATCTTTCTAACAATATGCGAAAGTCAAAAAACAAAGTCTGGATGAGCAAGATATAACTCCCGAAGTGCAAAAAAGAACCCTAATGTTGACTAGAAAATTACCCTACAAAATGGGAAAATTAGGAAACAAAAACCTCCAAAAATAGCTCGAGCTCAAAACTATCTTTTTGACGATATCTCCTTTTCCAAAAATGCCTCTGTTTGCTCATGTTACACCAATTTTTGTGAAGGTAGGTCAAAAAGGGCCCAAGAAGAAAAAAAATTAAGCCCTCGAGGGCTTAAAGAGTCTAGCCATTGGTCACATGGAACATGAAAAGGGGGCCAGCGGTGCAAACAATGCTATGGTGGTAGACCGGTGTCGGGTGGCGGCTTGCCAGTGGCCGTTGAGCAGCGGTGGCCGTTGGGCGACTGACAAAATGATGGTGGTCGTCGGGCGGTGCCTTTTGTTATAAATAGAGGTGATAAAAATAAAACCAAAAATCAATAAAAAAATTAATTTTTTTAAATATTTTTTTGCCTCGTAAAAGTTGCCCAGAACAAGATCGTACAAGAAAAATGGTTTTTGCTCAGATTTCAATTGTGTCCAAATTGGACATGCCTTATATGAAAATATAGGTTATTGGGCCTTCTGGACGCAACTGTGAGGTTGGTTTGTGCCCAAAGTGCTCCAAAAATAAGCTCCCCAAGATTCACACAAAGAAACCTCTGTAAAATTGAAACCCTCAGAGCTCCAAAGATTCTTCAAAACCTCAAAAATGGGCTGCAACAACAAGGCTCTGATACCATGTTAGAATTCATAGAATTCATACACCAAGATCCACTGTAGCAAAACCCTGTCACAAAAGAAAAGAATGGAGATAGAACAAAGAATGCTTTGAAATATGAAATATTCATTTAGAGAGGGAATAATTAAATACACTAGGATCAAACCTTATAAGGGTGATCAAAACCCTAAAAGGGAAAAAACTAGGTTGCATAATAATTAATTATTATATGCCTAAAGTTTAACTTAAGTAAACTAGAGATAATAAGTGACTTAATAATTAAATCAAAATGATTTAATTAATAAGTGAAATAACTTATTACTCTAACAAATGATCTATCCAATGGAGTTTTAGATGCACTTGTGTTCACCAAAGAGATATGAGATTCAAGATCATGATGATATAATTTTTTGTTGTCATATGACTGATAGAAAAGACTCAACAGATTCTGATGTAACTTCCTCTCCATTCTCTTGATCAAAGATAGGCTGGTCATGCAGTTGCTATTGATAAAAAATGCATTTTGTATTCCTAGATGCCTCTTTGTTTGAAGAAAAGGGGAGTATGGATGGCTCCTGATCATAGAAAAAAGGAAAGATTTATCTTAATGATGAATTATTGGATGATGTATCCTTTTCTCTCTTAAATTCCTGAATTTCAGATTTCAAAGATTGAATTTTCTTAGATAGGACTGCAATGAGAATCTCTTCTTCCTTGTTGCCATGATCATATTATCTAGACCACTTGTTTTCAGCCGTGGTATGATTGATTTGAGTCTCTTGATGAAGAAGTATAGTCTCTTGTGATAATGTTTGTCTCATGAAACCTTGAATTTGATGTATCTAGGACACCATGAGCATTTTTAAAAGTTTTTTTATCTGTTTTAGTAGTTTGCATTTTCAGAGGTCTTCTACTCAATTTTGGGAGTTGAGACTATCATCAATCCTTAAAATTGGGTTGCCAAAGGGCATGCTATTTTATAGCTTGAAATCAAAGACTTTGGAGACCTTTCCAATGGTACAAACAGTTCATGATTTCGAGCACCGAGTGAAAAGTTATGGTCCTGCGAAGTTGGGGTAAAATTTTGCAATTTTTTTTTTATAGTTGTCAATATTTCAGGATCCGATTGACAAATTGTGATGACCTGACCTAAAAGAGGGAAAATAGGGTATCTAAAAATGCAAAGCTCAAGATTCTCACACATGCAAAGAAACTCTCTTTCCCAGATGTGAGCCCCTAGATGCGACCCTATAATGACCAGATACAATGCTGCCCTAAGTTCAACTTCCTAGATGCGACCTTGAACTAAGATTTTTTCTCAGATGTGACCTAGGATTACAGGATGCGATCCTGGATTTACTAAATGTGACTTTGTTTACCAGATGTAACTCCCTGATGGATTGGTCTATGTTTTCCACTTGGTTGAAGAATGAGGAAAATTGTCTGATACCAGGGTTTGTCTGCTGAATTTTTGTGAGTTTGAAAGTTTGTAAATGTCTGCAACTATCTGAGAGGTGATAGATTTGGTGTTAGAATAGTCCCAAAGGATAACTAAGAGGGGGGGGGAGGGGTGAATCAGTTATCAGTAACTTTAATTCTTTTTCTTCTTTAACTTCAGAATACAAAAAAGTAATTGCTTAATCAAATAACACAGTACACAACACACAATTTGATTACGGGGAAACCAAATGGTAAAAACCCTAGTGGGAATTAGCACCCATAATGAACTATACTTGTTTATAGTAATCCATGTTAGAAGATATTTCAACCCTGTTAGGAGTTTTACTTTACAATGCAATAAGTATAGTGACCTAGTTAAGGGTCAGACCCTGTTAGGAGTCTTTTACAAATAACCCTGTTAGGGGTGGTGGACTCACTGTCCAAAAGCTCACTGCTTAATGGTGAAGGCTACAACCTTCTGTATAACAGATATGCACTATATCTGATGATGAATTGTAGAGTAGACCTGCTGTCTTGATCAGTTCCAGTGTATTACAATCTTTCACTTCTTCTGTACATAGACTCTTGATGAATGAACCACATCTGATATTCTACCCTATACATCTTCTGTCTCTTTTCGTATCATTCACACTTAGCGTATCACAATTGACTTGCTATAAGCATCTTCCTCAAAGTATGAGATCATGGGACCTATAAGACAACTCTTCATAACATCCTTGTCGGCTCTATTAAGCACACAAGCATAATTACAACCGTGCAAGTATAAACTGAATAGATGCGACGCTTCACTAAGTCGGCCTCACCAAATTAACTCTAACTTTGCAATCTTCTTGAAACACATTTGGCACCTTTAGATAACTATCATCAACTCATAACTAATCATGAATATACACATGCATATCCTAAAGATAGGCACAACTCAAGAAACACGTTACATACATAAGATCTGAACAGATACTCTTCCAAAACTATAACTTCCAATAAAAAAATTACACAACTTGACTGAAACATCATATCTGGATCTGCGTGTATGAACATAACATAATAAAAATGTCAACAACATTTAGCTAACCATGCAAGTCTTCATGTCATCATTCTGATAAGTACATATAGAATTACTACTGTGTATTATATGTTGTCTTCATTGAAAAACATACAATCAATCAACTGAACATAATCAAATCTTCAAAAATCTCCCCCTTTGACATTGATGGCAACATATGATATCAAAAAACATCTTCTATTCATGGTTTCCTCTTTCTTTTACAATCTTCTCAATATCCTCATCAAATATTTCTCTATACTGTTATAGTTCTTCTGACTGTGTTTTTGTTCCATGTATATACTCCCCCAGAGTATATGCTCCCCCTTAGTACATAATCCCCCTTTGACATCAATGGAAAAGGGTGCCATAGATCTTTAGGCACATGTACTACTCCAGAAGTAGAGTAGTCAACCATTCATCAGTCACTTAATGACTGATGTTCTTGCTGCTTCTTCTAAACAGACTCAGGAGAGGGAATTACTCCCAACTTTTCCCTGAGATACTCAAAAGTATCCTTAGATAAGGGCTTTGTGAAAATATCTTCCAACTATTCTTTGGTGCTCACATAGTCCAATTTCACTCCTTTGTTTGCAACCTTTTCTCTTAAAAAATGGTACTTGATCTCTATGTGTTTTGTCTTTGCATGCATCACATGGTTCTTAGACATGTTGATAGTGCTAGTATTATCACAGTGAATAATAATAGGATAATCAACTTGAATGCCAAAGTATTTAACCATCTGCTTGATCCAAACCATGGTTGAACAATTTAGTGCTACTGCAACATATTCAACTTTTGTTGTTGACTGAGAAATACAATTCTGCTTCTTTCTTATCCAAGAAACCAACCCGTCTCCAAGAAATATCGCTCCTCCTGAAGTGCTCTTCCTATCATCAATACAACCTGCCCAATCTGCATCTGTATACACATGAAGTTGCATATTCTCTGATTTAGGATACCATAGACCATAGTCTATAGTTCCCTTTAGATATCTGAATATCCTCTTGATTTCCATTAGGTGATTCTGCTTGGGTTCAGCTACAAATCTTCCAACAATGCCAACTGCATTAGATATGTCAGGTCTAGATTGA
>MU226544.1:2445087-2462377 GCA_018584345.1 Thuja plicata
TTTATGTTTTGGGTACCTGATCAGGCCTAGTTGCCGGGACCCATCTTTCCTGCTTTCTGCAGTAGTTTCCTAGGTTTGGCTTCTCCCTAAGCTTATCTTAAGGGGGGGTGTTAGAGTAATAGTATATTGGAGTTACTAATTTAAATCATCATGATCTAATTAGTAACTTCCCTATTCACTCTAGTTTGCTTAAGCTAATCTTAGGTAGTTTCTGTTTCTGTTAGTTTCCCTTTTTAGGGTTTCGACATCCTTTATAAGGTTTGTCCGCTTTGTAATTCTTAAGGAGATCAGTTTGTAATCTTTATTGTGTTAATAGAAATTATTTCTATCACAATGGATTTGGGTTCTCTTTCATTTTGGCCGCCATAGCTTTCTGAATACTTCTATCTTCTGTCTGTTTCATTCTGTGTAATAGTCTTTGCATGCAGGTGATCTTGGGTTGATTGATCTTCATCAATCTCAACAAAAAGTAGGTGAAGATTGCAAGCACAAAGTTAAATGGTCATGCATCTTTATGGTGGGAACATCTGCAATTAGATCAAAAGAAGAAGGGTAAAGATAGAATTAAGGTATGGGATAGGATGGTAAAAAAATTGAAAGGCAAGTTTCTACCTTGTGATTATCAGATTAACCTGATTAGGTGAATGCAAAGTTTGAAGCATAAAGATAGATCAGTAAAAGACTATACTAAGGAATTCTATAGATTAGACATCAGATTTGGACATGTTGAAGATGAAGTGGAAAGAGTAGCAAGATATCTGAATGGATTAAGAAGTTCCATACAAGATGAGATCAGTTTGGTCAAGATGGAAAACATTGAGGAAACATATCAATTTTCCCTAAAAGCCGAGGAGAAGTTGAACAAAAGATATGAATAAAGACAAAGAGGTAGAGGTGGTAGATTCCCTAGAGGAAGAGGTGATCTCATGGTAAAAATAGTAGATCTAAACCAGACAAGTCAATTTTAGACACATCTCAAGTAAAAGGAAAGATTGAATGGAAAGGTGGAAGTTCATACTGAGGAAGAGGAAATTACTCCCGAGGTGGTTACAACAGAAGAGGGTTCCAAGTAACTTGTTACAATTATGGTCAGGAAGGACATAAATCCTTTGAGTTTACACATGCAAGAAAGAAATTTGATAGTAGAAGAAATGCTTTGGTGCAAGAGGAGTCACTGAATGAAGTTGAGAAGGAAGGAAATCTCATGATTCGTAGGATACTATGGAGTGAAAAAGATAAGAAATATCCTATTAGGAAAAGTTTGTTCAAGACCAGATGTAGAGTTGCACACAAAGTTTGGAAGGTGATTGTTGATAGTGGAAGCTTGGAGAATCTGGCATATGAGGAAATGGTCAAAAAATTGCAATTGGAGAGGATGAAGAATTCAAAACCCTATCAGATCTCATAGATCAAGGATGAAAACACATTAATGGTGAGTGAACAATGTTTTGTGAATCTAAAAATTGGAAAGTATTATGATAAGGTTGTTGGAAGTACAATATTGGGAAAGAAAGATACTAAGAGGGGGGAGGGGGTGAATCAGATCTTAAAACTTAACCACTTAAACAAATTGATCCACATTCATACATCAGATTGCATCAACAACATGAAACATATAACCCATAACAAATAATTTTGGTAACCCAGAAACCCAAATAGGTAAAACTGGGGTGGGGATGGCAACCACAAAATATTCACTACTGTAGCAATAAAGTGTGCCTGTTAGGGATACAAGAGTTTGATTACAAAATACAATATACCTAGTTAAAGGTTTGTTCGGTTAAGAACTAAAGATCATTACAATCTACCTTGTGAAAGGATTTCAACTTACAATAAAGTAAGCACTCGGCTAAGAGATTTAAATTAGGTCTGTTAGAACCACTCTGTTAAGAGATTTCACCTGATACACATGTTAGAATATTTCAAGTAGTGATCCTTCATTATGCACTTAGATGCTAATGACATATCTTCTCTTTCTAATACCTTCTGTGATCTCACAACCTGATATGTCTTTTCTCTGCTATTCACTGCTCTGTCATTCTACTTGATCTAGGCTTCTTCTCAAAATAACTCACTGTTCATCTCTTATAAACATACAACCCTTCTCTCTCTATGTATCTCTCATAATAATAGGGTTAGAAGCAATCTTATATGTCTTTACGGATCTGTTGGTGAGATCTAGATCAACGATCACGATCAAGATCTAATTATATGCCTCCAAGGCATTCCAATTTTCTAATTAGCTCCATGCCATGCATAAGATAAAACAATTAAATGCATAAATAACTTTGTAGATAAATATTAAATGCGTACATATGTTAGCCCAAAGCTCATACAAGTCGGCCTAAACATTTTACCTCAAAGTTTGAATCAATCCTGACATGTATGCAAAAACTGTTCTACTCAATAATTAACATCTCTGTCACTTGGCGCTTAAGTATTCTACTTGGCTTGAAATGATGTAACTTGGCAACCTGTATTCCTGCTTGGCAATGTTGCTTGGACTTGAATAGTTTTAGCTTGGCCACAGTGATAACCAACTAAAAGTCCCTAAGTAAATGACTAAGTGTAGGTCACTAATCATCAACAAAACTTAGGGATTAACAATCTCCCCCTTTGATATTAGTGGAAAAAAAAAACTTATTATTTTGATTCATTCCATCCAAAATGTTGCCTAAGTACATAATGTACTCCCACTAGGATTTTACTCCATACTATATACAAAAAGTTACATAGTATACATGCCTTCAAAATAATATTTACAATTATACATGTACTGTTCTTCTTACGCTGCATCCTTGTCATATTCCCCCTTGTTTTTGTCACTGATTGTAGGTGGGGTTAAGTTATACTTATCCAAAAACTATTTATGAAGTTGTAAGGTGGATGCAAATATAGTGTCCCAACTATCCTTAACAAACTTCATAACCTCTAATTTGACTTCTAGCTCGGCAGCTAGACTCACTAAAATTTTTGCAGTAGAGAGATTTGCATTTCTCTTAACCAATTCTTTTGTAGCTGAAAGTTCTTTTTGAATTACCTCCAGATGAGGTATCAAGTTGGTCTAAATAGTAATCAATTTGGCCCTTATCCGACCATCTTTAGCCATAAGCTCAGCTATTCTCATTTTTGCATTAGTCAATCTATTAAAATGTAAGGAGCTTGTGCTAGCATCCATACTTAGTGAACTCCCAGTTGACTTCAAGTCTAATTGCAATTTCTGTATAGCATGTAGATTATCCTTTGTGAAGAATTTAACATCACATAACTTCTTGTACAAAGAGTAAACATTAGTTGCAACTTCCTCCAAAATTTCTACAAGAGAAGAAAGTTCAACCTGCTTTGTCGCAATCTCTCCTGAGATTTTTGCAAGTACTCTATTCTCAAATTTCCTCTTGGACCATTTCAATAACTTCTCATTTGATTCAATGTTGTCATCATTTACCTTCTGCACAATATGAACTAACTGTTCAAGAATAGGAGCTTGAGGATTTTCATCTTCCATGTCAAAATCTTTTACAAATATATCTTTGATGTCATGTAACACCTGCTTTTTCTTCTGCTCTCTTTTCATTTCTTCCTGCCTTTTCTTCCTCTTGAGTAATTCTTGAAGAGTCACAATCTATTCATAAGATAAAACATTGGGATCCCATTGTGGAATCACAATCACTTCATCTAATGTGACATCAAGAATGGGAGACTTCTTCTTCATAACTTTCCTCCTCTTAAATTTAGGTGAGCTACTGCTCGGCTTCATTTCTAAAATACCTTTTCCTGTTTTAGTAGTAGTCACCATTGCATCTTTCAATTCAATCAAAATGGCATGTTGATTAGGCATACCTCCTATTTTAGGTCCAGTGGTAGTGGATGATCCATAGTGTGGTAAATCAACCAACACTTGCACTGCCTCTTATTCCTTAGGCTCATTGTCAGTATCCCTCATCTCTCCTCCACTATCTAAAACTATTTTCAAAACCTCTAGAATAGGTGAATTTTGTATATTTACCTCTTGTTCATCTGTCTTGTCCTTATATTTAGGTTTCTCTATACTATTCTCTCCTTCATCCTTAGTAGCCTTAATAGGCAATTCTCTACTTGTATCTCTCGGCTCATCCTGACCCTCGACATCCAAATTACTAGAGTCATCAATTGTGATGTCAATTGGATTGTCTGTTGTCAGATCAACAATGTTTACTATATCTGTTTGTTCTTTTGGTTCTAGTTCAGTCTTGTCAGGCTCAGTAGCAATTTGTTCTTTTGTTTTCTGTGGTGCAGGGGTGGTTTCCACTTCTTTATCCTTCTGCTCAGATGTTCCTTCATCAGTTTTCTCCTTTTGTGGAGCTATCAATCCAAAGATTTCCTTCCATATCCTTGTACTTTTCTATACTATACTTTCAATATCATTTTTCAAAATAGCATATCCTCTGAGTTTAGGTTGAAATTTATGCTTGTATTCCTCAATAAATTTAGCTCTTTGTTTCTTAGTTAGCTTAGGGATAACCTTAGCTAATGTACCTTCTCTAATCTGTCTCTCAGTAGTAAGTGCAAATTCCCATTTGCTAGATAGAAACTCATATAGTTCACTCGACACATTGTTTCCCATTTGTACATGAGTTAACTTGAAATTTCTCATCATATCTAGTAGAGCTTCCTGAAATTTATGCTTATCTTCTACCTTCAATTTATCATACTTGATAAACTTAAAGCTAGATAACCGTGTAGAATTCCTCAAATTCTCACATACCTCATTAATATCAGTGGGTCTTTTGAATTGTACTGTTGGTATGTTGATGGGTTCATCAGTTTCAGTCTTTTCTTCATCACTTTCTAGATCCAAATGCAATTTCCTTCTTGGTCTCTTTACTTGTAGGCTTGGCACAACCTTTTTTGCAAATTTAGTCTTTGATATAGAACTACTCTCTCCAACCTTCTTTGCATAATTTTTTTTTTGCACTACTAGAGATGTAGCAACAGATGCCCTTGTCCTTGGACGATTGGCAATGTGAGGGGTAACTTTAGGTTTTTCTTGGCTCAGCTTGGTTACCTTGGCTACTACTATTTTCTTTCCTTTTGCCTTAACATGAATATCTTCCTCAGATTCACTTATTCTTTATTCTTCTTCTTCAGATATATCTTTTGCTTGTCCAGTAGATATGCCTAGAGGTGCATCCTCTGGCTCCTCATCAATCGGCAATCCAACCATTTTCTTCAGATTCTTCACAATCTTTTTCCTCTTTCACTCCATGGTTCCTGCCTTTAGATTCATAGATATCTTTGCCTTAGCTTCATCATAATTTCCAAATCTCTTTTCTTTTGTACCAATCTCCTTAGCTAGGAGTGCTGTGATAACTGTTGATGTTTCATCAATGTTAACTTCATAGGGAAATGGCTCTAGCCATGAT
The DNA here is from genome assembly GCA_018584345.1 of Thuja plicata. Classification (NCBI taxonomy): domain Eukaryota; kingdom Viridiplantae; phylum Streptophyta; class Pinopsida; order Cupressales; family Cupressaceae; genus Thuja; species Thuja plicata. The sequence goes on from MU226544.1 coordinate 2,450,490, forward strand.
ACCCTAGGTTTCACAGCCTGAATGTAAGTGTAATCTATGTCAAATAGAAAACATATCTCCTCATAGTGCATTTCCACAAGTGAACTAGGAATTATAGATCTCAACCTCATTCTCTTTTTGAATTCCACAAAGTAGTTTCCCATAATACTATTGAAATTATTGCCTAATTGCTGAATACATTCACTAATCTGCACAGTAATAGGTCTATCCTTCTTCAAAACAATATTTCCCAGTTTAGGAAATGAATTATGTACATAAAAGAATATGAAAACTAGTAAAGAACCAAACTTAAATGATGATCTCTTAGCTTTTCTAATCGATAATAGGTTCTTGACTAGTTGTGTCAACTGTAGCTCGACAAGGTCGTAGGTGTGATTCTTCTTAACTATCTTCCATGCTTGGTCCACAACTGTGTAAGGAACACTATCTAGTTGGCTTGAATGATAGAACTTATGTGCAATCACTCTCACTCCAAAGTCAATTTCTAAATCTTCAATTTTAGAGATAGTCATACCTCTATTATTCTAGACAGCTCTTGTTTTAGTTGCTATTTCTTCTTTACTTTGATCTCTCATCGTTTATTTTTTGCTGACAACAAGATATCCAGTTACTCAATGAATAATGTCTTTAGTGATCCTAACTGGTCCATTTTCCAGCCACATTTACATATTATGAACTCGGCTTAGAACAACCTTAATCCATTCATCTTTGAAGTCTGGCAAAAAATCTAGGGCACGAGTTAACCCTATGCTTGAATTCATCTTTCAGAACTCCATTTTCGCACAACTTGTTGTAGGATTCCCTCAATTCACTATCACCTACTTCACCAATCTTAACCATGTAACAAGATCTAACATCATGGATCATAAGTACCTTAGGTGGAATAGATGAGAGGGCTCCATTCAGATCACCTAAAATTGCACTTTTAGGAATGGCTCAGAAGTTAGGAGGTGCACACGCATCATTTATCACTAGCTTAATTTTCTTCAGCTCCTCCTCCATACCTTTGACTGGTGTGGAAGAACTTACAACCATAATATCTGAAATTAGGGTTTGAAAATGAAGAACAAGGTACCTCAGCAAGTAGTACTTTGCACTATTCACCTTAGGGTTGCCGATGACACGTTGGCAAGATCTTTGATACAAACTTCGCTAAGATCAATTCTAAAACTTCTTCAATCACTCTGCGAACACTGAAAATCACAAGGTAAAATGAAGAATAAATAGTTCATCCTTATATAGACTCGAAAGGTCAAGGTAGGTAAGCAATAAATGTTCTACACATTAGGTTAGTGTGAACTAGTTGTCATTGGCTGACTATCGCAACTTGCATACCACTCAGCTTACCATACTCGGCCATCACAAAACTTACTCGGCCAACCAACTCGACACCTATAGTGCAGTTAACTCTTCTTGGCATTTGTCACAAACATGTCCGAGTGCATCTGAATATATGCAAATATGGACTTTGGCACATTTACATATTAGGCACTCATGTAAGATTTGAAATTTAAATGCAGTTCCTTACATACCTCTATTACTTAGTTAGAGATGGTGTGATCACCTAATCCATTAGATTGGGTGACCTCAGCTTTAGTAGTTTCACTGCTGCTTGGCTCTATTTTCCTTATCCATGTCTGGTTCATCTGTGCTCTTATTTTCTCAATAGTAGGAGCAGGTACTCTTGTCCTACACTCTCTCTTAGTGTGACCAATCTTTAAACAACTAAAGCAAACTAGGCTTCCATTCATTCAAACCTTAGATTTTCCTCTAAAATGTGTTTTTAAGCAATCTTCAGGTGCATGTCCATATTATTCACAGTAATGACAACTCTGCCTTGTGTTAAAATCCCAATTGTAAGTGTTTCCTTTCCTAGGTGCTTTTGTTTGTGTCTTAGATGTCCATTGTTGTTTAGCATTGGATTTGGAATCTTGTGCTTTATGACCATATTTTTGACATTTGTAACAATAACCATTGAATCTTGGTTTGGGATGTGCATCATTTTCTTCAGCCCAACATTCATGTGCTTTATGTCCAAACTTCTTGCAATTAAAACAGTAACCATTGAACTTAGGTTTAGGATTGGACTTACCTTTCTGGTTTTGACAAATGTTTGATGTATGACCTAGTTTTCCACAGTGGTGGCAAATAGGTTTTTTTTTCTTTGTCTTTGAATTCCTCCTTTCACCACTCTTAGATGATTCTCCTTTCTTGGTAGATATCTTTGGTTCAATGTGACCTAATCTAGAAGAATTTTTTGGTCTCCTTGATGCCTCCATCATATTCTCAAAATGAGTCAAAGCTTCATTAGGTTTGTTCAACCTTTCATTTAGTTCCTTCTCAAATGTCAAATCATCTTTCAATTGATTGTTCTTGGATCTTAGATTCATCATTTCCATATCTTTCCTACTAATCTCCTGATTTGCAAGTAGCAGTTGATTTTCCATGTCAACCTGATTGATTGTCATCGTTTGCACATCATGTGTCCTTTCATAAACTTTGATAGTTATCACTCTTTTATCTTCTTTTTCTATTGCTTTGTCATCTTCAGCTTTCTTCTTTTGTTCCACTACGTCACATAGTCTTACTGCCTGCATTTCTTGTTCTCTTTTCAAGTTCCTGACTTCTTCACATAGTACATTGTTCTTTTCCAGTAGATCTGCAATTGCTGCATCACTTTTAGAAGAATCTCCATTTTGAAATAGATTTGCAGTGTCATCTTCCTGATAATGAGTATCATTCATTTGTTTGGCCAAATATCTCCTAGCTATCAATAATTTATTCAATTCCTGTCTTGCTATCTCAAGCTGATGTAATGCCAGCTGAATCTCGATCTTCTGATTCTCAATGACTTTACCCAACTTGTAAACCTCCATCTCAAGATCTGTACTCACAAGATGATTAAAATCTTTTATAGGAGAACTATGCTCTGATACTAAATTTTGGAAGTACAATATTGGGAAAGAAAGATACTGAGAGGGGGGGTGAATAAGATCTTAAAACTTAATCACTTAAACAAATTGATCCACATCCACAACATGAAACATATAACCCATAACACAAAATTTTGGTAACCCAGAAACCCAAATAGGTAAAATTGGGGTGGGGATGACACCCACAAAATCTTCACTACTATAGAAATAAAGTGTGCCTGTAAGGGCTACAAGAGTTTGATTACAAAATGCAATCTACCTGGTTAAAGGTCTGTTCGGTTAAGAACTAAAGATAATTACAATCTACCTTGTGAAAGGATTTCAACTTACAATAAAGTAAGCACTTGGCTAAGAGATTTAAAGTAGGTCTATTAGAACCACTCTGTTAAGAGATTTCACCTGATACACCTATTAGAATGTTTCATGTAGTGATCCTTCATTATGCACTCAGATGCTGATGATAGATCTTCTCTTTCGAATACCTTATGTGATCTCACAATCTGATATGTCTTTTCTTTGCTATTCACTGCTATGTCATTCTTCTTGATCTAGGATTCTTCTCAAAATAACTCATTGTTAATCTCTCATGAACATACAACCCTTCTCTCTCTGTGTATCTCTCATAATAATAGGGTTAGAATCAATGATCAAGATCTAGATCAATGATCAAGATCTAATATTTATGCTTCCAAGGCATTCCTTTTTTCTAATTGGCTCCATGCCATGCATAGGATAAAACAATTAAATGTGTAAATAACTCCGTAGATAAATATTAAATGCGTACATATGTTGGCCCAAAGCTCATACAAGTTGGCCTAAATATTTTACCTCAAAGTTTGAATCAATCCTGACATGTATGCAAAAACTATTCTTCTCGGCACTTAACATCTCTGTTGCTCGAGACTTAAGTATTCTACTCGGCTCGGCATGATGTAAATCGACAACCTGTATTCCTGCTCGGCAATGTTGCTCGACCTTGAATATTTTTAGCTCTACCACAGTGATAACCAACTAAAACTACCTAAGTAAATGACTAAGTGTAGGTCACTAATCATCAACAAAACTTAGGGATTAACAAAGGTGTTGTGTGATATTATGCCTATGGATTGTTGTCATATTTTTTTGGGTAGACCTTGGCAATATGATAGACATGCTATACATGATAGACGATTGAATAGATATTTTATTTGGGTTGATGGTAAGAAGCAAGTTTTGCTACCTTTGGTTGAAGAATCTGTTGGTGAGATATGTACATCTGTGAAATTTTTTTTGATAGAAGGTAGACAGTTTTTTAAGGATTGGAAAAGAAATGATATTTGTTATGCTTTGATTCCTAACAAACTGAGTAAGAATATAGAAAATGACATTCCTGCAGAAATTGAGAAGTTACTCACTGAGTACAAGGAGATGATTTCAGATAATGTACTTGATGGTTTACCACCAATAAGAGATATCAGTCACTGTATGTATCTGATTCCTGGAGCTAGTTTACCAAAAAAAGCACCACATAGGTTAACACTGACCGTGAATGAAGAGCTTAACCAAAAATTCTTGAATTGTTGAACAAAGGTTTGATCTAAGAAATTTTGAGTCCTTGTGTAGTACCTGTTGTTTTGGCACCTAAGAAGAATGAAGAATGGTGAATGTGCACTGTTTCAAGAGCAATCAATAAGATCACATTGAAGTATAGGTTTCCTATATCAAGAATGAATGACATAATGGGTTGTTTGAGTGGAGAAAGATATTTTAATAAAACCGATTTGAAAAGTGGATATCATCAGATCAGAATCATAGAAGGTGATGAATGGAAGACTACTTTTAAGACAAAGGAAGGTTTGTATGAGTGGTTGATTATGCCTTTTGGTTTAACTAATGCACCAAGTACTTTTATGAGATTAATGAATGAGGTTTTGAAGAAACTCTTGAATAAATGTGTGATTGTATACTTGGATGATATTATGATATTTAGTAATACTAGAGAAGAGCATTTGATGCATATAAGGCAAGTGTTGCAGAGATTGAAAGAGGAAAAGTTGTTGATAAATTTAAAGAAGCGTTCCTTCATGAAAGAAGAGCTTGTGTATTTGGGTTTTGTAATTTCAGCTGATGGTCTGAAAATGGATCCTGAGAATGTTGAAGCTATACTTAGTTGGACTACACCTGAGAATGTCAGTGAGGTAAGATCATTTCACGGATTGGAAAATTTTTATAGGAAGTTTATCAGAAATTTTAGTTCTATTTGTAATGTTATGAATGAGATAATGAGAGGAGACAAAAGAGATTTCAAATGGACACATGGAGCTGATAAAAGTTTTGAGGCTTTGAAGATGAAGGTTGCTGAATTACCTGTGTTAGCATTACCTGATTTCAATAAGGTATTTCAAGTTGAATGCGATGCAAGTGGAAGTGCAATTGGGGCTGTGTTGACTCAAGAAGGTAAACTTGTTGCTTTCTTTAGTGAAAATTTGAATGATGCTAAAAGGAAATATTCTATCTATGATCAAGAGTTCTATGCTATTGTTCAAGCCATGAAGAAATGAAGACATTATTTGATGCCAAATGCATTTGTGTTGTATATTGATCATAAGGATTTACAGTATTTGGGTAGTCAGAATAAGTTGACTCAGAGACATATGAAATGGGTAGAGTATTTGCAGAGTTTCACATTTGTGATTAAACATAAGAGTGGAGTTTCTAACCAAGTTGCTGATGCATTGAGTAGAAGAAGATCTTTGTTGACCAAAATGAGAATTGAAGTTCTTGGTTTTGATGACATGAAAAGTTTGTATGAAAGTGATCCTGATTATTCTGAACAGTGGAGAGTGTGTAGAGAACCTAATTCAAATCAATCAAGTAATTATGAAGATTATTTCATTTAGGAAGATATGTTGTTCAAAGGTATTCAAATATGCATACCAAGAGGATCAATGAGAACTAATTTGATTAAGGATAAACATAGTAGTGGATTGGCTGGACATTTTGGCATTGATAAAATATTGAGTTTGCTTAAGGAAAGGTATTTTTGGCCTCAATTATATAAGGATGCTCAAATTTTTTTGAAAATCTATGGAGTTTGTCAAGTTGCAAAAGGAGTAAGTCAGAATACTGGTTTGTATACACCAATTATTGTTCCTGAGAAACCTTAGAGTGATATCAACATGGATTTTGTTCTTGGCTTACCTAGGACATCAAGAGGTAATGATTCCATATTTGTTTTTGTGGATATATTTTCTAAGATGACACATTTCATACCATGTAGGAAAACATCAGATGCAGTACATATAGTAGATCTTTTCTTTAAGGAGATTGTCAGAGTGCATGGATTACTGAGGAGTATCATCTCTGACCGAGACAGTAAATTTGTTAGCTATTTCTGGAAAACACTTTCGAAGAAGTTGGATACTGAGTTGAAGTATAGTTCTACATTTCATCCATAGACTGATGGAAAAATAGAGGTTGTAAACCAAAGTTTGGGTAACTTGTTGAGATGCCTAGTTGGAGACACACCAAGTAATTGAGATTTGATGTTGGCACAAGAAAAGTTTGCATAGAACAATTTAGTAAATAGAAGTACTGGAAAGACACATTTTGAGATTGTTCATGGCACACAACTAAGAGGTATATCAGACTTAAGAGATATTGTTGGAGAAGAGAAAAGAAGTGCTAAAGCAAAGGAATTTGCTGAGTTCACGAAGACATTGCATGAGGATGTAAAACATAAGTTAGATAAAAGTAATAAAAAATACAAAGATAGTGCAGACAAATCAAGACGACATAAAACATTTGAATTTGGTGATGCAATAATGGTTCATTTGAAGAAAGGTATATTTCCTATTGGAACATATGGAAAATCGAAGATGAAGAAATTTGGTCCTTGTAGAATAGTGAGAAGATTTGACAGTGGAAATACTTCCAAAGTTGAATTACCTGATGACATGGATATATCACCTATATTCAATATTTTAGACTTGTATGAATATCATGAACCTGATGTAGAAGTATCAATACCAAGTGATTATCCTAAGAAGAAGATAGAGGAAGTTGAAATTTTTTTGAAAGAGAGAATTGGCAGAAGTACAAGAGGAAAGGAATACATGGCGTATTTGGTAAAGTGAAAGAACAAACCGATTGAGGACTCATCTTGGATTTCTCAATCTAAGTTGGATTCATTTCAAGTTGGACCTGATACATGATTTGGGGAATCATTTTATTGTAACCCCAAGTGTTTGATGCAGGAGCATCTTGGGTCATTGGCAATCCTGCTCAATCAAAAATATGTTTGCTTTTGTTCTTTAGTTTTTTGGAGACTGCTCAGGAAGTAGTCTATTTCTCGGGGTCTGTTGCTCAGGTTTCTGTCACTCGGGCATGCTTGTTCCGAGTTGGTCTCTATTGCTTGGGTTTCTGTCGCTCGAGCATGCTTATTTTTGAGTTCATTTTTTGTCACTTGAGTTTGTCTTTTGTTGCTCAGGTATGCTATGCCTGAGTTTTGTTTCTGTTTCTCAGGGTGTTCTTTGCCCGAGTCACTTTGTTGCTTGGTCATCCTTGGCCTAAGTTATTTATTTTGGAGTTGGATCTGGTGGCCGACTTTTGAATTTAATTTCTGTAGCTTAATTAATATGGGGTCTCTCTTTGGGATCTGTGTGGACCTAAATCTGGGTATCTCTTATGGATTTGAGTGCCAACCTCTTTGATGGATTCTTGTATATATTTGTTTCTATGTTCTTAGTTTTAGGCATCATTTTTAGAAGTAAGATTTTGATATCAGATTGTAATAGAAGATTATCTGTTGAGATATTGTAAGGTAGATCTGTGACCTTGCATATATGAAGATCAATTTATAATTCAATGAATTTATATGACCCAAACTGGGAAGGCCTTACATCCCAACATGTATTGAGTTTTATCAATTAATGAAAAGGATCTTTGCTATTTCTTCTCTCACTGTGTTTTTGTGGTTTCTGCATTGTTTTTGCAAGCTGGTTTGGTAGTTGGGAGAGCCTTGGGCCCCTTCTGCCATCTTCTTACATCAGAAATAGATGATTTTTTATGATGATTATTACTTCTACATTATATTAGATGGGTATGAGTACTTACCCCATACTTTCATGTGTATGGTTAGGTTACATGTTTATGTATGTATGGCATGTTTGGTATGGTAGAGGATGGAGATGTAGTTACTTGCATTTACGAGATCCACACGTTCGACCGATCCCTTTCATTGTTTTCTATGTTATACATTGGATGTACATGTGTGTGATTTTTGTGAGAGGTTTGCAGGTATATGGCATCATCTTCCCTGAATTGGCAGGAGTGAGCGTGCCCATAATATAACTCAAATGGTAAAGAGAGGAGTTAGAATTCAGACGCAAAACCCTAACCTAAAACTACTTTGTCCTTTGATTGGACAAGTATCTATTGACTTCCCTACCCAAATTCGTCCAAGGGATGCAAATTCGTGGTTACCTCCTAGTTGATGTGTTTGTGTTGTATTTTGGTTTTCCTCTATTTGAGTGTCATTATTTTTTTATTAGGATTTAATTAATTATCAAATTAATTATTTTCATGTTCATGGTTGTTGAATTAATTGAATATTAAATGTAGGGTATTTAATTAATATAATTAATTAAATAATATATATACTTTGTGATGGAGAGTGGAAATGTCTCTGGAGGTAATGGTCATGGTGGAAAAATCCATGGAGCTGGTGGATTTGACAGAACCAGAGTCAGCTTCGAGACACAGACAGGTTTGCCTTTAGTGCATTGGAACCAGAATAGGTTCTTTTGGGTTTCAAACATAAACAAAAGGTTAACAGGTTTTAAATGAAATGGAGATTCAAACCAAGGAAGGAATGACAGAAATCATGGCCCTTTCAACAACCTTAGGCCCCAAGATGTTGCACGAGGAAACAATCCCAACTTGCGAGCAAGATGGAATCCCCCAAGACAAGACCCTTCAAGGATTCCAAACAATAACAGGAATGGAAGGAGAAGGGATAATAGAAACCCACCATATTGGAAATGGAATGAGACCCTAAGACTGCCAAACAACTTCCATTTCAAACAGATTAAAGCAAATTTCTGGTGCCCTAAAGTTTCCAGAACATCCAAGCCCATTATCAACACAGACTCTTCAACTAAGAAGGCAACTAATGAGGTAGATGGCACCATTCTTATTAGAACTTCTTGTGTTTTCATTAATAATCCACAATGGGAAGAATCTATTATTAGACTTCAAGAAAAAGCCTTTTTTATGAAATGGCTAGGCCCATGGCTATCTCTAGGTAAAATCCAAACCTGGATAAAGGCTAACTTGGGGGGGGGGGATTTTGAACTCAAAACTCTTACTAATGAGTTCCTTTTAGTGGTGTGCCCTACAAAGTTGGATAAGGAATGGATCTTGAAAGGAGGAATGTTTTCACTAGATGGGATATGCATCTACATCTGAGACTGGAACCCTAACTTTAACTCAGATAGAGAAGAAGTTAAAAATATTACAATCTGGTTAAAACTTAAGAACCTCCCTTGGGAATATAAAAATGAGGAAACCCTGGAGATTATTGGTAATAATTTAGGGAAATATTTACTATTTGAAGAGGTGGTAGATAGAAGTGACTTTTACATATATTCTAATATCCTGGGTAAAGTGAAAAAATGTTCTCAAATCCATGAGTATGTTGTGCTTGGGTTGGATAAAGGGGAGTGGAGGCTTAAAGTGGAGATAGAGGAGGAAAATATGACATTAGAAGTAGCTAAGGTCAATATGAAAGGAAAAGGTATTGAAGTAAACAATAGTGTGGAATGGATCAAAATGATTGACTCTAGCAAGAGACAAGAACCCAAATGGCCGATCCACTTTTAAGAAGATATGATTGTTAACAGGGTCTCAGAGGTGGAGGCATGATCTCAAGTGTTAGACAATCAAGACATCTCTAAACACATTTGCAGGTTTACAAAAGAAGCCATGGACACCTATCAACGGGGGAATACTGACAACCCATTGTCAACTCAAGAGGTGAAAGAAACACCCTGGTCCCCCTTAGAAGCAATTTCTTTAGGAGGGGTCGATCATTCAAAGAACTGTGTGCTTATGCAATCTGTAATAGTGCCTGATACACTGGAAGGAAGAAAACACCCCCCCAAATGCTGTGTGGTAGTGTCAGTGGACAGAAGTTGTAAACCTGATTTCAATGAAGAGGGAGTATATAAATCAACAAATGTAGATCTTTCAATAGATGGAAGTGATAGTTAGCTATTAAACCAATGCAGATATATTCAAATTTATCCTATTAAATATCTAGACAATGCAAAGGACTCATTTAGATCCTCTCTAGACAATCAAGGTCCCAACACTTCAAACATTTCTTTCCCCTAGTGAAGGTGAGGTTATGACTTTCAGGCCCTACCCTTTACCACATATGACTATAGATGCACCTGAATTTAACCCTTAGGACAACACTATCCCTTCAGCGCTGAAAGACAGTTTGTGCCTTGTTTCTATACCCCCCTCATTGCTACTATTTGATCCCAACCCAAGGATTTCTTCTCAAGATATAATCAGCTGCTTCCATCCAATTCTAGCTGCTCTGCACCATATTCAAGATGCCTAGGATAATTCCATTGCAACAGCTAATGCAGATGGGGATGAGGGTGATCTTCAAGAGGGGAAAATATCCCCCATCAGAAATTTGGAATCTTCTTTCATTGAAGCTTGAGATAGTGGAGATAATTTGTTGGACACCTCCTCCAACTTCAGCTACTACAGTGATGAGGGAGGAGTTGATTACTTGGGCTCAAGGGAAACTCTCAATGTTCTTGATTAAAGAGGTTTTCATAAATCTAAGTCTAAATTGAAGAAGCCTAAATTAGGGGAAAAGAGAAGAAGAGGGCCTAAATCCACAAAGGAAAGCTGGAGCAGGCTGGTTGTGCAACAGACCAAACAAATTTTCTGAGATAAGGGAAAGGCTATGCCTTTTCCTGGAAGAAATGAGGCTCCTTTTGTGGAATTTCAGGGGCTACAATGCCCCTGATAAATATCGCTTGCTTAAAGAGAGGTCTTGACCAAGCGAGATATGATATAGTTTTTCTTCAAGAAACCAAACTCAAAGGTGATGATATTGGGTTGTTCCAAAAGAAATTTTCAAGATGGAGGGGTGTGTTTTTAGAAGCTATTGGTGCTTCTGGAGGCCTTGGTATTTTATGGGATGACAGTGCTGTGGATGTAGTCCTACTCAGTTAATATTCAAATTGGCAGTGGATTGAGGTAACCTCCAAACAATTACTTTCTAGATTTTATGTTTTCAATGTTTATGGCCCTAAAAGCCCTAATGAAAAATAAGTTTTATGGAAGTATCTTACCAATTTCCTAGATGCAAGAAAAGACAACCTCTTCATCTTAGGAGGGGACTATAATGCCATCTAAATCCCTAAAGAAAAGAAAGGGGGAAGGGGTTGGAAGAGTAAAATCCAAAGATACTTTGCGGATTTTGTTTTAGATAATGGACTGGTAGAATTAGACTTCAGATCGGGTGACTACACATGGACTAATAGGAGAAGTGGTTTCCTAAATATAGCTGAGAAACTAGATAGATTTTTTCTGGTTGGAAATTGGGAGGATTATGATTGGCTATGCACAACAAACATTTTATAGGATTTGACAAACGTCAAATCTTCCCAAGAAACCTGCATGCAAACACTGCTACAAGAAAGAAGAAGACAGAAGAGAGAAGTAATTCAGAAAGCTATGGCGGCCAAAATGAGAGAGACTGCAAACCCATTGTGAAAGAAATTATCTTCTATTAACACAATGATAAAAAAGATACAATCTCCGTATGAAATACAAAGATGACAATCCTTATAAAGGATGTCAAAACCCTAAAAGGGCAACTAACTCAGAAAAGGAAACTTTCCTAAGTCTAACTAAACTGCCTAAGAGAAACTTAAGCACTAAGGAGTA
>MU226544.1:2462817-2477583 GCA_018584345.1 Thuja plicata
AGCAATAGAACCAACAGGTGAACCCCCCCATAATGCTGAACTGGGAGAGGTGACAGGAACACTGAAATGCAGTACCAGAAATAACTGCAGAAGAAGAATCAGGAACACCAGGTGCAACAGAGGTACACACACAGGATAAAGAGCGGTGTATAGACACAGACTACATGGGCTAATGTCATGGAAGGTACGCTCACTTGACAAAAGTAGATGCGCCTATAGTGGCATATGCATCAGAATCCCCCCATGGCACTTTATAACTGAGTGCAAGTACATCAACCGAAACAGGTGTCAAGATCCAAGAAAAGCAGAAGAGAGGCACTTTATCTTAGTGCGTTTACAGAACAAATGCATCAGAAACAGGCTCATATCACTACCCAATAATGTGCAATATTCAAGAAGATGTGGCCCCTGAACATTCTCCATTTAAGTTTGAAGCAATGTGGCTTAGAGTGGAGGAATTTTATGATAACATTGAACATTGGTGGAGAAATTATCCAACATGGAACGGTAATAAATCTTTCATTTTTTTCAAGAAACTATAGCATATTAAGGAATAGATGAAACTATGGAATAGGGATGCATTCATAAATATTCTCAAGGAAAAGCTCAAGTTAGAAAGAAGTTTACACCTGCTCAATGAGCAAGTGATAGATTTGGGAATGAATGAATTCATGCATTTAGAGGAACAATCTCTTCTCAAATAATTTAAAGAAGTGCTGGCTAGGGTGGAGATCCATTGGAAACAAAAATATCGGGAGACATGGTTGAAAGAAGGGGACATAAATACCAAGTTTTTTCATAAATCAGTCAAAGCAAGAAGGGCTCGCAATAAGATTTTTTCTATTGAAACAATGGCTGGTGAGATTATCAATGATCTAAAAAGAATTAATCAGGAAGCAGTTGAGTTCTTTCAAAACATCTCTACAAAACATCAACACTCTGGATATGAGGCTGAGGGGTTGCTTGATCTCATCCCAAACTATATTTTAGAGGCCTAAAATGATATGCTTATGAGTCCAGTCTCTTCAGCTGAAGTAAAATCTGCCTTGTTTGGATTGGGAGGGGACAAAGCCCCCGGCCCTGATGGTTTCCCTACTCTTTTCTTTCAGAAAAATTGGAACATCATTGGTGAGGAACTATGGCAGGTTGTTGAGGAATCAAGGGCTGGAGGCTTTATGCTTAAAGATTTCAATAATACTTTTATTTCTATGATCCCAAAGAAATATGATTCTAAATCTTTTGATGACTATAGACCTATTGCTTTGTGCAATACGATTTACAAAATTATTGTTAAAGTGGCTGCTAATAGGCTCAAATGTGTTTTAGGAAATATTATCTCTGAAGACCAGAGTGGATTTTCCCCTAATAGGTCAATCTTTTAGGGTATTATAATTGCACATGAAGTTGTTCATACAGTTAAGTCTGCTAAAGTCAATAGGAGGATGATTAAATTGGACATCAAGAAAGCCTATGACAATGTTAATAGAAATTTTCTTCTTAGTGTTCTTAATAGATTTGGGTTTGCAGATGGCCAGGTGAAATGGATAGCAAGCTGCATCAACACCCCAAGATTTTCTATATTGGTCAATGACAGCCCTCAGGGATTTTTTGAAACTTATAAAAGTATTAGATAGGGAGACCCAATCACCCCTTTCTTATTTATCATTATGGCTGAGGTTTTGGGAAGACTAATAAAAAGAAAGAGGTTGGAGGGCAGCTAGAAGGGTGTTCATATAGCTGAAGGTGTGGACTCCTCAATGCACTTGCAATTTGTGGATGATAACTTCCTCCTTAGTGTGGCTTCACTTGATGAGGCTCGAGTCATAAAAACAACTTTAGATAGTTATAGTAGGGCAACTGGTTAGTGTGTCAATTGACAAAAATCTGAGATATTTTTTTTTAATACAAATAGAAATGTTCAAGCTTAGATCAGTGAGATTCTACAGATTAAAACAACAATGTTACCGAGTAAATATCTTGGTGTGCCTCTGTTTGATGGTGCTTCCAATCCTCAACTTTGGAAAAATCTTATGGACTCATGATTTAAACAGATGGAGGGTTGGAAAATCTGATGGCTCACCTCTGCATGAAGGATTATGCTCCTCCAAGAAGTCGTTATAGCTATACCTATTTACTCAATGAGCTACTTCAAAATCCCTCATAAATTTTTAGATGCTATTGTAAAAATAATGACAAAGTTTTTCTAGAATAGGGATGAGGAAGGGGGCAGATGGCCTCTCCTTGCGTGAGACAAAATTTGTAAAAGAAAGCACAATGGTGGAGCTGGGTTGAAAGAATGGAGAAAGATGAATTTGGCATTGGGGGATAAATTGGTATGGAATATTTGTAGTCAATCGGACAACTTATGGGTTAAATTCTTGAGGTCAAAATACGTAGATTCTCCCCATGATGAGAGGATCCTCACTACTGTTAATCCTCCTAAAGGCTCTGCAATTTGGAATTTTATTCTAGATTGCAGACATGTCATCAAAATGCATGTTTCATGGCATGTGGGCAATGGGTCAAAATCTTTGTTTTGGGAGGAATCTTGGAACAACCACCCAATCTTAAAAGATGATATCAAATTTGCTGACTTGAGAGTTCTTTTCACTACCCAATGGGGATCCAAAGTGTCTGATTACTTAGAGTGTAGGAATTCCACTCTTGGCCCTAGTTGGCATTGGAAATGTTTGGATGATCTAAACTTGATAGCTCAACAAAGATCCTTAACGAAAGAATTTTTTTAGAAAAGGAGTTTTGTCAGAATTTATCAAAATGATAAGATAATTTGGTGTCGAGCTAAGAGTGGGGAATACTCAGTTAAGCTTGGTTATTTATCCCAAGAAGAGGAGGAAGATCTTCTCCCTTGGCCTACCAATATACTTTGGGATAGGCATTGTCTACCAAAGGCTGGTGCCTTTGCTTGGTTGGATGTGCAAAAAAGGATTTTGACTGCTGAAAGGAGGAAGCATTTCAGGCTTCAAGGACCAACTAGATGTGTTTTGTGTAAGTCAACAACAAAAGATGTAGATCATTTTCTAATTTAGTGCCCTTTTTCAGAAGAGTGTTGGGATATGATTAAGGAAAAGTTGAATTGGATAGGGCCCATGCAACATGGGGTTAAGGAAGTTTTTCAAAGCTAGCTGGTTCCTTTAAAAACTACTACCTTTTCTGGGTTATGGAAGGTGTGCCCCTCTATTGTTATTTGGGAATTGTGGAAGGAGCGTAACAGGAGGATCTTTTAAGGAAAGGAAAGATCCATCCACAAAATCAAGTCAAGTATCATGACCGCTATTGAAGAAACAATGAAGGCTGCTCTTCTCTCCTCTTTTGGAAGTTATGTGTATACTAAGGTTGATAGGTTTCTTCATTGTAATTGGCCTAGTCTAAAATTCCATAATGAGAGCGTTAAAGATGTTGCTGCACTCACTAAATCTAGAAAGGAGCTGAAATGGATGAAGTCGAACCAGGGTTGGTTTAAAATCAACTTTGATGGGGCTTCAAGGGAAAACCCTGTCCCTTCAAGTGTTGGTGTAGTGGTTAAAGACTGTAATGGGGATGTTCTTTCCTTAGCGGTCCAAAGACTTAATGATGGCACCGACAATGTAGCTGAAGCTTGTGCTGCATTGTTGGCTCTTCAATTGGCGAAGATGATGAAGCTCCAGTGGGTTCATCTTGAAGGGGACTCACAAATAATTTTGAATGCTATAAAAAATGGTGGTGCTAAGGCATGTCATCTTAAGAATATTATGGAGGAGATCTCTCACCTCCTTCATTCTTTTCCAGATTTAAAAATTATCCATGTTCATAGGGAAGGCAATATGGAGGCAGACATAGTTTCCAAATGAGTCACTAATCTTGAGAAGATC
This sequence comes from Thuja plicata, assembly GCA_018584345.1. Taxonomy (NCBI): domain Eukaryota; kingdom Viridiplantae; phylum Streptophyta; class Pinopsida; order Cupressales; family Cupressaceae; genus Thuja; species Thuja plicata. Next base: position 2,466,687 of record MU226544.1, read on the forward strand.
AATGCGGTCTGCTCGAAATTCTTCTCTTTTGATTGTTTGAACCTCTAAGTGTGTCCTTTGATGCAAGTTCTAGTTCGATTGGCTCCTTTTTTGTAGCAGGTTATGCCCTTTTTTCTTTGCAGTTTCTTTGCAAAGCTGGTTTTTACACCCAAGCTATGTGTCCATGACTGCTCATATTTGCTAAAGTGACATTTGGAGGATGACTCTATCATCCTTTTTCTCTTGGGTTTGATGACTGGACCTAAACTTCTCATTACTCCTCTTTTGGCGGTTTAAGAGTCATGGGGAAATGCTAGCGACATTTGAACAATGTCAAAATATGCCTAATGATGACTGCTTCTCTACACTTGATTGATATAAAGCGGGCATTTATTAAAATTTTGATGGAGATTCAAGAATGATGACTTTCTTTTTGAGTAATTATGTTTTGAAGTAGGGTGGTGTTAGATGAAGTGATAGATTACTTCTTCCTCACACTAGCTTTGTAGCTATTTTAAATTCACCCCTAGAAGTGTTCTCACACATCTTTTTATCAAACAACGGTTTCTATTTACAATGGTTTTTGAGATGGAGGCAACCTACTCTGTTAGAACCCTAAAGAAGAAAAAATCAGTTGAAGGGTCGGCTAGTAAAGAGTGCATTATGGGGTTGCTAAATATAAAAGATGATGCATTAGCGCTGACTATCTTAGATGTTCTGGGAAGCCAATATCAACAGCAGTTTGCAAAACGCCGGTCGAATGTTGACATCATTTCTTTGGTTATAGCATGGGCTCTGCAGTTGGGTGAAGCTGAGAGGGAGGTAAAATGTCTTATTGAATTCCTTTTTGATAATGAACTGTTACTGGGTTTAGACTCTATCCTCGAGTGGGATGAACCAAGAGTCAGTTTTGATTATAGTGAGTGTTTTGAGGAGCTCAAGGATGGCTTTGAATTTGGTCGAGTCCCCTTCCTCTGGTGGTGGGAAAAATTTGATAAGATTTCTTATTAGCAAGACATTAGAAGGAAATCGCATCGTCTAAAGTCCCTTGTTGACAACATCTGCAAGTTAGAGGATGAGAAAAATAGGGCTTTTTTTGAAGATGTGCCTTAGATGAAGTGTGGCCAGAGACAGGGGAAAAGGCCTATTGGTGTTTGAAGCCCTTTTAAGGGTAATTTTCGTTCCTTTTTGATGTTGTTTTCTCTTCCCAGCTTTATGCTTCACAATTTTATGTTCACAGTGGTTTTTGGTGCAATCTCCATAGATGGATGTTTCTTTAAAATGACGGAAAAATGCAGTTTGGGCTATGCTAGTTTAGATTTGACTCTCCAATGGTGGATGTTGTTCATATGGGTGTTTACCATAGGATGATTAAAGCTCTATGTTTTATGTAATTTTCTACAAGCTCTGTGTTAAAGGTATAATGCCTGTTAACGGCTCCTGTGGTTATGTAAATCCTTTGTGCTAGATATTTCTCTTTATGCAATCCCTACTTTATTAATAAAATACAATGTTATAGACCAAAAAAATAAATTATAATTAATTAAATACCTATGTTTAATTATGAAATTAGTTTAAAATGCAATTTTAGAATATTAAATTTAAATTGACTATTTAATTCAAGTTTGAATTATTGAATGTAAATTGAATATTGATTCAATTTTAAATTGATAAAAGCTCTTTTGATTTTTGTGAGTATATTTAATATATTTTACATTTAAAATAAATGAATAATCATGAATTTAGGAAAGTTGTTTTGTCCTTTTTCTGAAAATCAATTAATGTCAAATTCTAATTAAAGAGGGTTTTAAATTTTTATGTTTTTCTCTCAAAAATAGGAAAAGAGGAAAAGTTGTGTGCTTTCTCTATTTTTATTGAAAATTAGGGCTTGTGTCTTTAAGAAGTCATTTTCTGTCATTTTTGAGGTTACACAGGTTTTGGATACAAGTTTTTGGGAGCTCTGGGATTTTGTTGTCATTTTTGTTGAAAAGTGTTGCTTGAAATTTTGGATTGAATTGGAAAAGACATCGTTGCAAGTGGTTTTGCTTTCGAATTCAGCTGCAAAGATTGAATTTGAAGAGGGTTGAGACTTTCGGCTTCAGAATCTTCGGTGCATATTTTTAGTGTTTGAGGTAGGGTTTGAATACCCACTTGCTTTATTCTTGTTCTCAAAAAGTTGTGTCTTCATGTTTGAATAATAAATGCATGCTGAATAGTTCAGTTTATGATTACTGTTTGTGCAATAGGTTTTCAATAATTGTTTTGAATCATTTTAGAAAAGCAGGGTAAACTAGGTTTTCATTTTAGAGAACTAAACCCTAGAAACACCAAAATTAAATGGTGTTAGAATGATCATTGGAAATTATGGAAACTCGTGATCTTTTGATTTTGGAAATATTTTGTGTATGATTCTTTAAAAAAAAAAAAGTTTTCTGGTAGAAAATCATCTCGCCATCTAATCCTTAGAGAAAACAAAAAAATATAGGCTTGCTATAAGTTTTTTTTATTTATAAAAGTCTCCTATCTTTCCTTAGAAATTCCAAAGAAATTAAAGTGAAAGTTTATTTGACGCTTGCTGGTTTTAAAAACTATATAGAGATTAGAAAATTAAACCAAAAAAAATAAAAATATATGCATATATTATAGTATATCCTTTTTAAAATATATATATATATATATATAAAAACAAAGAAAATATAAAACAAAAAAAATGAAAAAAAAAACAAAGAAACTTTTTGAAGAAAAAAAATAAAAAATAAATTGGGAAGGGAGGTGGGGCCTCAACTCTCCACCTCGCATGCTGTCGTGCTCGATAGGCAGCATCGCCGGCATGAAAGTGCACTGCCATGCACGACAGTGTACTTCCATCCGGTAGTACCACTGTCGTGTCGACAAGGTCGCTGCCGTCGGTAGTGGGAATGGGCTAGTCTACGCGACCAAGGGTGGTGGTTCCAAGTGACCCCCCATGTTAATTATTTAAAAAAAAATTTGTGTTAAATTTAATTTATTAATTTTTTTGTTTTTTTTGATTTAATTTTTAATAATAATACTTAATTAATTATAATTATTAATATTTAATAATTAATTTTATTAGTATTAATAGTTATCAATTAATAATAGTATTAAATATGTTAATTATTATGGTTACTATACTTTAGGGTTGCTCTCTTTTAAATTAATTTATATAGAATTTTCTTTATAAATTAATTCTAAGAGGTTAATAGTATTTGTTTTTTTAGATGTAATTATTTTGTTATTCAACAGTTATAATATATACATTGATTTTTATCAAGAGTTATAAATTTAATTATAGAAGTAAAACTACTATTTTATTAATGGAGTAAATATCTTTAGTTAACTCAATGGTGATGTTAAAATTAGTCAGTTATAAGGATGAACTTAGTAAATATTTGACTTACTTGAAGTAAATTTTAATGTGAGTGTTATCTGTCTGATTATGAATTGGTTATACATTATGTTTATGGGTTCAAGATTTAGTTTTTCCCTAGAAAAGTCTAGAGGCTTTGGGATGTGTTTTTTTGTGTTGCGTCCTGATTATAGTTCTGATTTGGTCCTTTATACCAACCTTGAACTTGGTTCATTTAATGTTTATGTTACTCTGAATTCTGTGGTTGTGTTGATCGTTCTTGATATTGAGAGGAACTAGGTTTTGGGGTTTTTTTTGTATATGTACCCTTCTTTAGTTCAGTATGTGTGATCAGTGAACCTAAGGTAGGTTATCTATATGTGTAGTATGGGGTGGATTGCAATAATGTGTCACGGCCCACAATTGGCTACCAGGATCGCTTATTGAAAGTTTCTTAATCCTGTGATAACATTAAACACATTGAGAGAATTAAAAGTGAATTAATAAGAGAAGGTGCCTCCCACATACTTGAGCGCTTGTAAATGATAATATGGAGTGCTAAGAAGATGCTTTCCACCTTACAAGGTTTGAGTCTGGCATAGTTAATGACTTCATCTGTACAAGTAGTCATTGATACCGTATATGGTCACTTAAGTGTCGGGGTCCTGCGAGACTACCAGGCTAAGACTTAAGGGTTAGACGTATATGATGACACCTTCCTATGTACAACCTAGGTTTCCTACATATGTTTGGTTTCCTTTGGGAATTAGTGTGTATACCTTGCAATTGATTTAGCACACCTTGAGTTAGTAAGCTTTCACGATTCCCTTACTTAGATGATCTTGGCTTCTTATTGTGATGTCCGAGTAGGGTATGTTCTTATCTCCTCTGCACGGTGGGGTAGAATTTTATAGTTACACATGGATGGGTGGTAGTGATTCTTTACCATTTGGGTTTCAGCATTCATGTGCCAGTGTTGGATGTCCCTGGTTCAGTTATACTTATCTTGCTCTGATGGAGGTTTTGATCTTATCATTTCAATATTGTATATTTATTTATCGTATCGCATGTGATACTTGTTTTGGATAACTATAATATAATTGTATTAAGTGATTACCACATACCCTACGACATGTGCAGAGGATCTAGGTATGATGTATACCTTATGGTATCAAATTTAATCTTGTAATTATATCATTGATGTTATTATGTAATCTATTTTTAATAATGAAAATATTTTGTTATGGATATCTTGTTGAGTTTTGGTATTACATAATTATATGTCATGGAACCCTTGAGTTTTGTAATCTATGATTGTATGTGTTCATGTGATTAAATTCTAATTGCTTCCACTTTGATGTATGTCTTGTTTGTAAACTTAAACAAAAAATATTTTGCAAACAAAGTAGCATGTTTAGGTTAATTCCTCTTGGGTTCCTTGGTGGGGAGTTACATCTGGTATCAGAGCCCAAGTTTCTACACTAGGAACTCTGGGTGTTGTACACTCACTAGGTGTCTTATAGTCTAAAAATTTAAACCAAACATAGACATAACACCTTGTTTCTATTTTTAGACTATTGCTTTGTGAATCATTCTTTAATGATATCCTTACTCCGAGTTATGTTGTGAATTGTTTTTTGGTCCTCTAGTTGCTTCACGAATCATGCCTGTCGAGACTAGAGCTGCTAGGGGTCATGGTAGAGGCCGACTTGGTGGTTTTGGAAGGGGTAGACATCATAGTCCTTCCACAAGTGTCAGACAAGAGAGTGTTCATCAGCAGAGCAGAGATGAGAAGAGGGATGAACATCAGGCTGAGTCTAAAGAGCCAGGCACTAGGTAGTTGTTACAGGTGATCCTGAATCATCTGGATCCTAATAAGGGAAAAGTGGATTAGGATGTTTCTCATCACTCTTGGATAGAGGAGAGGGTGAGGGAGAGATCCAGGAGTCCTCCAAGGAGGAATTATGTACCCGATCCTGATACTATTGTGGCGAACCATATGAGGGATCTTATGAGATCATGACCTACTCCCTTTGATGGGAAAGGTTCAGGATTAGAGGAAGATACTTTTCTTATTGCCTTAGAGAGATGTTTTTCTATGCACGCCTTTAGTAGCAATACTAAGGCTAGGTAAGTAGATATACTAAGGCCAGGTATATGATTATGCAACTCTCTCAGTTTGTGGCAGTTTGGTGGAAGATCAAGGAGGAGAAGTTGGGACTCTGCATGGATAACGTCACTTAGGAGTTATTCCTTGAGAAATTTGTAGAGTGCTTCCTGTTAGATCAGTGGAGGAAAAAAAGAGTAGATGAATTCCATAACCTGCGATAGTTGACTATGTCAGTAGAGGAGTATGAGTATATTTCTTTGAGCTCAAGCAGTATGTCAGGTTTGGGAAAGATTTATCTCTCATGATTCAACACTTTATTAGGGGTATTAATGCTTGCATCATTGGGGAAGTTAAGCTCTTTTAGCCTACTACCCTCAGATTTGGGGTCATCAAAGCTACTCTTGTAGAGGAAAATATTTCTTGGGGTCACGGTAGTCAATTTGGTGCTCAGTTAGGAGGTGCATTTGTTTTAGGGGTTTGAAGTAATCAAACTCAGGGGACTGGGAACTTCAAGAAGCCCTCTAGTTTATTCAAAAGTAATTAGAGTCAGCAGCAACATAAGGGGCCTTCTCCACCTAGTCAAAATAGTGGTTCTCTCTCTAGACACCCCTGTGGTGGTCCGCACTCCAGGCACAATTAGTCTAGTCAGCCTGCATAGAGTGCACAACAGAGTGTGAGAAGAGGGGGTTACCATCAGTCAAGTGCACCGTCAACTGGTAGATGCTATGGTAGAGGTACTAGTTGTTTCTCATGTGGTTAGTTTGGTCACATTGTAGCCAATTGTAGTCAGTGTACACCTTAGTATTCAAGACAGAGGCCAACTGCATTTGAGCCTATAGTTGGAGATGCAAACCAATCTCATAGAGTGTTTGATGTAGTTGATACTATCAGGTAGAACACTAGGGCACAATGGTAGAGACTTTGGGTGCTATTCAAGGTATTTCTACTTCTATTTTATTTGATTCTAGAGCTACAAATTCTTTCATTTCTCCTTTCTTAGTGGAGCAGTGTGGGCTAGTATCTGTTAAGCAAGATATAGGTTGGAAAGTGGAATTGGCTTCTAGTGTTAAGGTAGCCACAAACTCTATAGTCCATGAGTGCAAGTTGAATCTGGGAAAATTCATTACCTTAGTTGATCTTCATGTGATTCATTTGGGATCATATAGAATTGTCTTAGGAATGGATTGGTTAGGATCTCATGGTGCTAGCATCAATTGTAGACAGAAGACTATCCAGTGTAAGGATGATGTTGGCAAAGATTGTGAGATTTTGGGAGTTTGACATCCCATTTCCCTTTGTATGATATCCACTATGAAAATTAAGTGATGTATGCGAAGGGGTTGTTAGGTGTTTGCAGTATCTCTAAATGAGATGGATGAGGTGGAAAGTGAGGACAAGACTCTCGATCATCCTATTTTGTAGGAGTTTATTGATGTCTTTCTGAGTGAGATTTCAGGCATGCCACCTAAGCATGACATAGATTTTCATATTGAGCTTGTTCCAGGAGCATAAACTATCTCTGGAGCTCCTTACTGGATGAATACTCATGAATTGGATGAGATGAAACTTTAGTTGGAGGAATTGTTGGCAAAGAGAAGCATTCAACCTAGTGTTTCTCCTTGGAGAGCAACAAATCTCTTTGTTAAAAAGGATGGATCTTTACACTCATGTACTGACTATAGATAGTTGAACAAGGTAACGATAAAGAATAGGTATCCCTTGCCAAGGATTGATGATCTATTTGATCAGATTAAGGGAGCCAAGGTGTTCTCAAAGATTGACCTCAAATCAGGGTATCACCAGTTGCGTATCCAGGATGGAGATATCCACAAGACTGCATTCTGTACTCGTTATGGACATTGTGAGTTCACAGTGGCACCATTTTGAGGAATACTCCATCATTTTTGATGTGCCTAATGAATCGAGTGTTTCATTATTATCTAAATCACTTTGTCCTTGTCTTCTTGGATGATATATTGATATATTCTAAATCCATAGAAGAGCATGAAGGGCATCTATGACAGGTTTTGCAGTGCCTAAGGGACAATCATTTGTATGCCAATTTGGATAAGTGTGATTTCGTCTATTCAGAGGTGCAATACCTAGGTCATGTGATTTTTGGTGAAGGTATCTCAGTGGATCCTTTGAAGATACAAGCAATTATGGAGTGGTCAACACCCACTAATGTGTCTAAGATCCATAGTTTTATGGGTCTAGATGGATATTATTGTAGGTTTGTTAAGGATTTATCTAGGGTTTCTTACCCTATCACTTCTCTTTAGAGGAAAGGGAAGAAGTTTTCTTGGTTAGAGAAGTGCAAAGAGGCTTTTCAGAACCTCAAGAGGTGTTTGACTAGTGCACCGATCTTAGCATTGCCTGATCTAGTAGGTGACTTTATGGTTTGTACTGATGCTTCTTTGGAAGGAATTGGAGCAGTCCTTATGTAAGAAGGACGAGTGATTTCTTATGAGTCTCACAAACTCAAGGACCATGAACAAAACTACCCTACACATGATCTTGAATTAGCAGCAATGGTTCACGCATTAGTCAGATGGAGACATTTTCTGTTAGGGCATTGATTTGAGCTTCACAGTGATCATCATAGTCTACAGTATATCTTTATCTAACCTAATATGAATGCTAGATAGAGAAGGTGGATAAGGTTTCTTTGTGAGTATGATTTTGTGATCAAGTACATTCAGGGAAAGGAGAATGTAGTGGTAGATGCTTTGAGTTGTAAGAGGAAGGATTTCTCAGTTTTGACTCTTAGTGTGGATTTGCGGAGTAGAATCATTCAAGAACTTCCTAGAGACACTTGGTATCAAGAGGTGAAGGAAAATATTGAGTCAGAGAGGCCCTTGGAGGGTGGATTTTTAGGTTTTGTGTTGGAGTTGGATGGTCTTTTGCATCACTTGAGCTGGATATATGTACCACCATCAGATGATCTGCGTACATTAGTTTTATCTGAGGCTCATCATGCACCTTATTCGGCACATCCTGGTGTCAAGAAAATGCACAAAGACCTTTGAAAGATCTATCATTGGTCTGGTATGAAACGTGACATTGCTGATTTTTTGGCTAGGTGTCTAGAATGTCAAAGGATTAAGACAGAACATCAGCATCTAGCGGGGCTTTTACAACCAAATCTCATTCCATCTTGGAAGTGGGATATAATATGAACGGATTTCATAGTAGGTTTTCCTATGAATCCTTATAGACATGATGCTATCATGGTGAATGTTGATGGGTTGACTAAGGTGGCACATTTCTCTCCTATGAGGTCATCCTACATAGCGGCTTCAGTAGCCAAATTCTTCATGCAAGTCATTGTAAGACTACATGGTATTCCTCACAGGATTATCTTAGATCAAGATCCTGTATTCACTTCTACATTTTGGACTTCATTACAACATGATCTTGGTGCCACACTGAAATTTAGTTCAGTGTACCATCCTGAGACTGATGGATAGATAGAATTGGTCAATCAGGTGCTAGAGGATATGTTGAGGATGTATGTCATGGATAGAAAGATTCATTGGGAGGACTATTTGTACCTAGTTGAGATTGCATATAACAATGATTATCACATCTCTCTTGGCATGCCACATTTCCATGCATTGTATGGCCATCCTTGTCGTACACCTTTGAGCTGGGATAGATTGGAGGACTATATTCTCCTTGGTCCAGAGATGCTTCATGATATTGAGCAACAGGTAGAGAGGATTTGTGAGCACTTGATCACTGCACAGGATAGGCAGAAGAAGTATGTAGATGCACATAGGGTGGATAGGCAATTTGCAGTTTGGGATATATTTTTTCTGAGAGTACATCCGCGAAAGAGTCCAATCCATTATGGAAAGGGTTTGAAGTTGACACCTCTTTTTTTTGGGTTGTTTGAGATCATAGAGAGGATAGGACCAGTTTCTTACCGTCTTGATTTTTCGGCCAACCTATCTTGTGTTCATGATGTTTTCCATGTATCTGTTCTTAGACGTTTTATTCCATATATTGTACTTGTTCTTGATTGGAATGCCTTGCAGGTAGAGGATGGGATGCTGGCTTTGGAGCCTGTTCACATTCTGCAGCAGTATGATTTAACCCTCAGGAGTGGTACCATCGTGAAGGAAAGGGTCCAATGGGACCCAAATAATGAGTCATCAGCTACTTGGGAGGATGCAGCGAGATTACGGGTTTTATATCCCTATTTTTTTGTATGCTTCTAGGAGTAAGCCTAATCCTAGGGGGCATGGATGTAATACCCACCTATAGTTTTCTTTCAATTTCTAATGTCATACTCTTTTACGCTATTGTTTCAGTTGTTAGGCCAGATTCTTTTGGGCTATGTTGTTGTGAGCATTTACCTTTAGTTAGTTGGATTATGTATGGATTTATGATTATTTATCATGTGTTAGAAATAGATGATGTTTCATGATGATTATTGCTTCTACATTATATTAGATGGGTATGAGTACTTACCCCATACTTACATGTGTATGGTTAGGTTACATGTTTATGTATGTATGGCGTGTTTGGTGTGGCAGAGGATGGAGATGTAGTTACTTGCATTTGCGAGATCCACACGTTTGACTGATCCCTGTCATTGTTTGCTATGATATACATTAGATGTACATGCGTGTGCTTTTTGTGACAGGTTTGCAGGTACAGGGAATCATCTACCCTGAATTGGCAAGAGTGAACATGCCCATAGTATAACTTGTTAGGAATAAGGTGTCTCAACCTTGGATAATTCCTATTCTTATTATTTGTTTTGTAAAATGTATTTCTTGCAAATAATGTAATTAAGTGTGAGTGTACATGTCTAGTTGGCATGTTGATGTGTCACTCCACTTGATGTGTCAGAATCTTGAATTGTGTGTAAGGAGATCATGGCTAAAACGGTTATGACAGATTCCTATGACACGTAAGAGCTATTTATAGAAGATTCAATGATGGGTGAAGACATGTGGCAACTGATAAAGTTGAGTACTGTCCACTCTTCTACAATCGTGGGGTTTAGGGTTGAAAAATTTTTTGGGTTCCTATTTTCTTGGAGAATGGTAAAACCCTAATACGGCTATCTTTGGAAGTTGCCATAAAAAGGAAAGCGCATGATATAAGCATTTTTTTAGGGTTGCAGACTGGGATAGGAAAAGAGTGTATTGTTGGTATGATCTTGTACTACTGGATTTGTCTTTGAGTGTCGATTGTCTCCTGAAAGAACTTGCATTGCAAGTGTGTTGTAACCGTTGTGTTGAATATAATACATTGTGCAGGTTTTGGAGTGCTGGGGTTTTTTACCAAAAGGTTTTCCCCGGGGTAAATCATTGTGTCATTCTCTATTTTTTGTATGCATGGTATATGGCTGCAATATCATTGTTAAAGTAGTTAACGAATCTAAAATTGTAAGGATTTAAAAGAATTTGCACAATACTTTCCTTTAG
>MU226544.1:2477633-2497523 GCA_018584345.1 Thuja plicata
ATGGCTGCAATATCATTGTTAAAGTAGTTAACGAATCTAAAATTGTAAGGATTTAAAAGAATTTGCACAATACTTTCCTTTAGAGATTAGTGTAGGAAGTTGTTTCCGCACCTGAGTTTCCTTACATAACTCAAATGGTAAAGAGGGGAGTTAGCAGTCAGACCCAAAACCCTAACCTAAACCTATTTTTTCCTATGATTGGACAAGTATCAATTGACTACCCTACCTGAATTCGTCCAAGGGATGTAAATTCGTGCTTACCTCCTAGTTGATGTGTTTGTGTTGTATTTCAGTTGTCCTCTGTTTGAGTGTCATTATTTGTTTATTAATTAAATACCTATGTTTAATTATGAAATTAGTTTAAAATGCAATTTTAGAATATTAAAATATAAAAAAAAACTTATAGCAAGCCTATGTTTTTTTTAGAATATAAAAGTCTCCTATCTTTCCTTAGAAATTCCATAGAAATTAAAGTGAGTTTATTTGATGCTTGCTAGTTTTAAAAAAAATACAGAGATTAGAAAATTAAACCAGTATATATATATATATATATATATATATATATATATATATATCCTTTTTAAAAATATATATATATATATATAAACAAAAAAATATGAAATTAAAAAAAACAAAGAAACTTTTTAAAGAAAAAAATGTAAAAATAAATTGAGAAGGGAGGTTGGGCCCTCAACTCCGCACCTCCCACGCTGTCGTGCTCGGTGGGCAGCACCGTTGGCATGACAGTAACACTGTCGACACGACAGTGTACTGCCGTTTGGCAATACCACTGCCGTGTTGGCAGGGACGCTATCGCTGGTAGTGGGAACGGGCTAGTCTGGGGAACCAGGGGTGGTGGGGCCGAGCGATCCCCCCATGTTAATTATTTATAAAAAAAATTAATTTGTGTTAAATTTAATTTATTTAATTTTGTTTGTTTTGTTTGATTTAATTTTTAATAATAATACTTAATTAATTATAATTATTAATATTTAATAATTAATTTTATTAGTATCAATAATTATCAATTAATAGTAGTATTAAATATGTTAATTATTATGGTTACTCTACTTTAGGGTTGCTTTCTTTTAAATTAATTTATATAGGATTTTCTTTATAAATTAATTCTAAGAGCTTAATAGTATTTGTTTTTTTAGATGAAATTATTTTTTTATTGAGTAGTTATAATATATACATTGATTTTTATCAAGATTTATAAATTTAATTATAGAAGTAAAACTACTGTTTTATTAATGGAGTTAATATCTTCAGTTAACTCAATGGTGATGTTAAAATTAGTCAGTTATAAGGATGAACTTAGTAAATATTTGACGTACTTGAAGTCAAGTTTTAATGTGAGTATTATCTATTTTATTATGAATTGGTTATACATTATGTTTATGGGTTCGGGATTTAGTTTTTCCCTAGAAAAGTCTAGAGGCTTTGGGATGTGTTTTCTGTGTTGCATCCTTATTATAGTTCCGATTTGGTCATTTATACCAACCTTGAACACAGTTCATTTAATTTTTATGTTACTGTGAATTCTGTGGTTGTATTGATCGTTCCTGATATTGAGAGGAACTAGATTTTGGTGTTTTATGTATATGTACCCTTCTTTGGTTTAGTATGCATGATCAATGAGCCTAGGGTAGGTTATCTAGATGTGTAGTAGGGGGTGGCTTGAAATAATGTGTCAGGGACCACAAGTGGTTTTTAGGATCACTTATTACAAGTTTCTTAATCCTGTGATAACATTAAACACATTGAGAGACTTAAAAATGAATTAATAAGACAAGGTGCCTCCCACATACTTGATCGCTTGTAAAGGCTAAGATGGAGTTTTGAGAAGATGCTTTCCACCTTACAAGGTGTGAGTCTGGCATAGTTAATGAATTCATCTACATGAGTAGTCATTGATACCGTATATGGCCACTTAAGTGTCGGGGTCCTGAGAGACTGCCAGGCTGAGACTTGAGGGTTAGACATATATGATGACACCTTCCTATACACAGCATATGTTTCCTACATGTGTTTGGTTTCCTCTGGGGATTAGTGAGTATACCTTGCAACATGATTTAGCACACCTTGAGTTAGTAAGCTTTTAGTATTCCCTTGCTTAGATGCTCTTGGCTTCTTGTTGTGATGTCTGAGTAGGGTCTGTTGTTATCTCCTCAGCATGGTGGGGTGGACTTTTATAGTTCCACATGGACGGGTGGTAGTGATTCTTTACCATTTGGGTTTCAGTGTTCATATTCTGGTGTTGGATGTCCCTGGTTCAATTGTACTTATCTTACTCTGATGGAGGTTTTGATCTTATCATTTCTATATTGTACATTTATTTATTGTATCACATGTGATACTTGTTTTGGATAACTGTAATCATATTTTATTAAGTGATTACCACATAACCTGTGACATGTGCAGAGGATGTAGGTTTGATATATACCTTATGGTATCAAATGTAATCTTGCAATTATATCATTGATGTTATTATGTAATCTATTTTCAATAATGAGAATCTTTTGTTAAGGATATCTCATTGAGTTTTGGTCTTACATAATTCTACGTCATGGAACCCTTGAGTTTTTAATCTATGATTGTATGTGTTCATGTGAGTAAATGGTGATTGCTTCCTCTTTTATGTATGTTCCTATTTGTAAACTTTAAAAAAATTTATTCTACAAACATAGTAGCTTGTTTAGGTTAATTCCTGTTGGGTTCCTTGGCAGGGCATTACAACATAAGTCTCATTCAAAATTTTGAATCTATGGGATCATTTGAGCTCAAAATTAACCCCTTTTAAAGAAAATGAGGTAAAATGAGTGGTTGAGATTGATTCTTGGTGAGTGATCAGGATTAATCCTTTCTTGATCCTTGTGAGGTGATCCATGTGTGTCAAATCCCATTGGTTCATAGATTGACTTTTCCCTTTGTGGTTAGTTGTTATTTAGGAGAGTTTATTTAATTCCTTTTAATTAATTACCTTAGCCAAGGGATTTAATGAGGTTGATTTAATTAGATAAACCAAGGTGATCATTTAAGAATTAATGATAGATCATTAAGAGGTGTTGTTTGATTTGAAATATTTCAATGATTTTTGATGAATTATGCCAATAATCAAATAATCATATTAGCATAATTAGGAGGAACGTCTGTAAATAAGGAAAAATGGGGTCTCAGGTTAGAGAAATCTGATTTAGGGTGGTTACAATATCTAACTGATCCCTTATAATGATGAGCGGTATATCTATTTGCATAGTGAGATGCATTGCTAATAATTTTGATGAATTTCATATAGATGAGTTGTTATGTATCACTAATTTTATCATTTGCAAAAAATTATGCATTAATACTACTTCTAGCATTAACCAGTGGAAGTTGTAGTCGGTAGAGTAATATCGGTGAATTGCATTTAATGTTTTAACTAGCCATTGGTTAAATTTTTGGGCAAATAAATTAGAGGTAAACCTATTAATTATTCACCTTGCATTTCGAAGAGCATTTACAGGAGCAAAGATTGATTTCATATTGTGATTGATTGTGAGAACTATCTGAGCTAATCACTTATAGAGATTCAAACTATGAATTTGAAATCCCTAACTGATGTATTAAGTAGAGCGGTGATCATTTCTAAAGGAACTTGGTGTGATAGAGTTTCAAAGAATAAATCTATTAATTTACTATGGTGTCAAGGGTTGCTACACTTACATTGATTGAGATAACTAAGGAGGCGGAACCTGAACATAAGCTACACCCATTAAAGGTAACAAAAGTTGACAAAACCGGTGCCCTATCCCTAATTCCACCTTGAGTTCTATTCATTGAAGATGTAAGAAATTCCATTCACTACAATATTGTTGAGCTAGGTAATGAACAAATTCAGAAGGACTATTTGGAAATGTGTGACAATGGAAAAAACAAAGATGAGTTCAGACATATTCAAATGAAGGGTTTGACATGCATACTAGACCTACCCGAGATCTTCAAAGAAGAATGGACTAGATATGTCTTGAGTCATTTTCATGAACAATTAGTATGGTTGGAGGAACCAATCAAAATTACCAAAGAGTTGATTCATTTGATAAACAGTTTCTCAGTAGATGGGGAACCCTGCACCCTAAGGAAAATATCCACAAAGACAGTTGAACAACTCACAAAGTCTAAGAAAGATCACAGATCAATGACTATAGACGATATCAAAGATCAAGAAGTTCTATTTGCAGAAATGATTGTTGGCTATAAGGTTTATCAATCTAGTCAATTGAATAGTGTGCCCTATGGAGCTATTCATGCCACTTACCGAATAGTGAAGGAAGGAACAAGATATTACCTAGCTAAGATGGCGAGGTCACAACTTCTAGAAAACTTAAAGAGAATTAAAAAAGACAAGAAGAAATCACTAAAGTTTGGATCTCTTTTTGTATGTATGTTTTTCTATGTAAAATTTTTTTTCCGTGGCAAAGGAGCGGTAACTTGGAAGACATATATACCAGATCTATATCAGATAAATGAGTACATAAGTGAATTAGGTGATAACCTAAACAATGTAATGTGGGGATATTTCAAAGACTTTTAGGAAAAAATGCAAGCGGTATAAGATACCTCCACACATTGTGGAGAAGTACAAAGATATTATTTATTTTCTAGTTGATACTAACACCTATAAGATACAAGAGATATATCCCAAAATTTCATGGATACCTGAGATGGGATATGAGACTGATGAACATTTATTAACCTGGAACATTGAAGCTTTATTGAAGCTCCTAGTTAACAAAGAAACTAAGAGATATGGTACTTTTAAGGAGGCATATGAAAGAATTACTTTGCAACTAAAAAATCCAAGAATTGAGAGGAAAGCAAAGAAGATCATTAGTCAGTTGGAAGAAAAGTTCATTACTAGTGAAGGGTGAAGGTAGAAATTCCACAAGTGAGAAAGCAAAGAGAATTCTAGATTCTTATGCTAAGAGAAATAGTGAGCAAGCAAAAACTCAGAGTAAGACTCCAGAACTACCATCGGTAGAAAAGTCTGATATGGAGAAGAGAGTTGAAGACAAATCTTTTGACCCTATGACACCTGAGGCATCTCAACCTATCAAGACAAGGACATATGTTAAAATAAAAACTAGAGGACATATAAAAGCCATTCCTAGAAAGAAAAATAAGAAGATAGTTGTAGACAGTGAGAGAGATGATTCTGAGAAAGAGATCACTGACATGGGAAGTCTAGAAGACAAAATTCCACATTCCTAGGAGTGCACCTAAAATTGCTAAAGAAATAAGAGAACATAGAGTGATAGGTAATATCACCGAATACAAATTTTCTATTTTATCTGACAAGGACAATAAAATCATTGAAGATGCAATTGTATTTTACATTCACAAATTCATCAAAACACATAATCAAATCAAAAGTCATATTGCTGATGAATTGTATGAAGCAATTAAAGCTAGATGAGAGTCAACAGTTGAGACTAAAAATAAAATAAGAGAAAAGATACTTCTCTACACAATGACACATTTGAAAGTACATGAAGTATATGAAGTACTTGAGAAATAAAAAATCAAATTCAGTTTGTTCATAGGACTGCAAGACTATTAGCTGGAAAGGAGCAAGAAATTGAAGATGAGATAGTGGTGATATGGAAAAGGATATTCAACTTGGATCAACCACAAGTAGTAGGTAAATCAAAATTAGATGATACTTTTACTTTGAATGAGTTAATAGGAGATGTGTTAGGTAGCATTCCAAGTATCATTACACATATAGACCTAATCAAAGATTCAGGTGATGATGTTATGATTAAGGATATCACTGATTATCCCAACTCTCCTATGGTTGGAGATGAAGCTAAAGATATTCCACTTAATTCTCCACTAGATGTAAATACTATTGAGATAAAAAATTATATAGTTGACATAGAAGCAAAAAAGGAGGATAAGTCAGAAAAGAGTGAAGAAACAAAACATGTGACTGAGACCACAGGTTGATACATAACAAAGTGAATAACAACAAGATCAAGAACAAGAGAAACAAACTAACAAAGAAACAAGTAACACTGATATAGGTGAGAAGAGTAATAAAGATGAGCATGAAACACCAAAGGATAACGCCCCTGGTGATTCAGAAACTAACACAAAGGATTCCGGTGAGAAGAAAAAAAGGAAGAAAATAGAAGAAGAAGAAGAAGCTGATGATGATGATGATGATGATGATGATGATGAAGAAGAAGAAGAAGATGATGAAGAAGATGATCCATAATTTGATATTCTAAAGAAAGATTTTAATAAATTTAAGCCCAAGGAATAATTATTATTTTCAAAAAAACTAGCAGGAAAGGCTAAGAAGAATAGAATGAAGCAAAAGAAGTACAAAAAAAAAATCCTAAGGAAAACCATTTCTATACTTTATGATCTAGTACATGATGTCGATATTGATGAAGAAGAATCCATGATTGATCAAATTAAAATCCTAGTTGATGCAATTACCAATATAGATCATGACATGGAAGAGGAAATGATCAAGAGAGTAGAGAAGAGATTGGAGAAGGAGATGATGGAGAAAATTCTATAGAAGATTGCACTTGAGAAAGTTTCATTGTTTGAACTAGTCAAAGAACTCAAGCAATTACTCTTTGAAGTTGGAAAAATCTTCAACATAATATCTATTCTCACCAACTTCACTATAGAGATTTTGACGAAGAAGAAAAATATGGAAATATATTTGACTACACTTGTCAACCAATTAGACCCATTGAACAACTCAATGACGGAACATACTGCAAAGATGAAAGAATTGACACACAAGGAAATGGAACTAAAAGTTGAGGATGATAGAATAAGGTTGACCTTGCTAGAACTACAAGGATTTTTGACTCCACACGTGGCTAATATCCAAGCATATCTTAAGAAAGCTGAACTATTGATAGGTAATTCAAACATGATTACAATTGATAGTATAGAGGATCTAGCTTTAGGCATAAATGGTCATCACATTGCCCTGAAAATACTAAAAGAGTCATGGGAGCATTTGCTTGCCACTGCAAAGGTACATTTCAATATTATCTTTGATAGATTATAAAGTATGAACACCCTTGTATATATACATGTTTTATCATAGTTTTGTGCATTACTGTCAAAAAAGGGGGAATATGTAAGTAGATGAAAGTGGGAGTATATAGTAAAATGAAGAGTTATACAAATATTTGTCATCAATGCCAAAGGGGAAGAATGATGATATCATAATGATGAGAGATGACATTGATAATGATTCTAAAAGGCATGGTTTTCATTGCTGGAAAACCATTACACAGGTAAGGAAGTTTTGTGTAAGTAAATACAGGTATACCAACCAGTATACAATTTCACCAATCGGTGATGACAAGTTAGAAAATGAATAGGTAAACAAGAGAATAGGTGAAGGACAGATCCGTAAAAGAGGAAAAGTATGCTATTGGTACACTAGAAGATACAAGGACAATAGGTGAACTAAGATTTGTGACTGTGCCACTTAGGTCACACCGGTAAAGGACATTAGTGAAGATATTACCAATCGGTCACTTTCATGAACAAGAAAAAGTTAAAGGTTAAGAAATAGTTTTGAATGATCAACTAGAGCGGCTTTGATAGTGGATGATTCAATGAATCTGGGCAAAATGAAAAAATGTAGTATATTGACTCAAGAGTTGAATAAGTCAATTTCTGGGTAGTTGTGTAAAGATTTTATTATGAATTCAAGGCACATTTGGACCATAAATATTGAAGGAATATTTTACATTGGAGATAAAAAGTTGAAGTTTTTTATGGATGATGCGGTAAGGACTTCAAGTTTCCATAAGTTGGTTGTAATTGACAAATAAATTTTGGAGGGAAACATAAACCCTAATTAGGTTTTCAATCAAAGGTAAAGGCTATAAGAGGATAGTTGCACTATAATTATGAAAGAGGGATGATATTGGAAAATAACAGTTGAAGAGTTAGATCTTGAACACCAATTGCAGAGAAGATTAAGGACAAAGTTCAGAGAAAGAACATAGCATCAAGTATATGATTAGCATTCAGGAGTGCATTTCACAGGTCAATTCTAATGTTGTATTCCTAATAGTTTCAACAAGATAAGATCCCTTAACCGAGTAATCTCTCACAAGATTTTTTTCTTATAAATCCCTTAACAGGGTGAACATTGTAATAGTGGGATTAAATCCTTTAACAAGGTAGTCTGTAATAGGACTTTAGATACTTATTAAAAGGTATCAATCACTACTAATATGGTGAGTCACCTAGAAAGTGACATATTGTAAGCTCCTAACAAAGCAATCTTTTCTACTGCACTGAGAAGATTGTTAATGTCATCCCAACCATGGTTTTTCTCTTTGACCAAGGGTTTCCATGATAAAAATATAAGTGTTATGAGTGTGCATGTGTTGTCATTTCATTCACCGTACTTTTACTATACAATTATAGTTTTATCCTACATAGTTTGGAAGTTGTGTTTGCTGTTATTAAAAGGTATTAGTAGAAGTCTAAAATTTTTATTAGTCATGATTCACCCCCTGCTCTTAGTACCTATTATTTCCAAAAATATGTTACCATGTTGTGGACTAGTAAGTTTTGGATTTGAGGATTAAAAATGAATATAATTTCATGATGTTATCTTGTGCTTTATTTATTCATGTGATTATACATTTATTAGTATCAACGTTGGGGAACCTAAGAGGATGTGTTGTAATGGTTTGTTTATCGCTATTTAATATTGTTTAAAAATGTACCATGTTCTTTTTAAAATTTATGTCATCCTCACGTGTTCACTGGTGGGGCATTACAATAAGATTATGATAATCTCATTAATTGAACATTCATATATCTACATACCAAATTAATGTATAAACTCTCTACTAGGGGATTTGTATAGTCATCAGATTCATTCAACTCATTGCTATTACAAATATCCAAAACTCCTAGCATAAGCTCTAAGAATCAACAAAACAAAAAAGCACAAGTAATCTATTCTAAATAATAGAATAAAATGATCATATAGTACACATATTTATTCTAACTAATTTGTTGTAAAAAAAAAAGAAGCTATAGTTTTATGCTCTAAAAAGGAAGTTGAATGTAGGAAAAGGAAGGCATGTGGACATAGATACATATGCATAAGGAGGTCAAATAAACTTAGGAGATGATGAAGTTAAAATGGAACTAGATTTTTTCAATAGCATAATAACATTAGTTAAATAACATCATGAATTTAAAGGATGAAGAAATAAAAACATATTATCTTTACATGGAAAAAAATGTAGTTGAACTTTCTAAAAGTGTCAAGAAAAGAATAGATAATGAAGTGAACAAAATAAATTGTAAGGAACTAGCTATCTTCAGTAGCATAATAAAATTAGTGGAATCACATCACGAGTTTAAAGGATGGAAAGATAAAGCCACTTTCTGTGTACAAGGAAAAAAATGTAATTGAGATTTCTAAAAGCGTCATGTAAAATAATAGATCAAAGGTTCTCCAATACAAAGTGGCTATTGTTTAATCTCCATCTATGATATCTTCTAATGATTTTGTTGATTGCAATTGTAGTTTACTCTTTTGAAAAACATAATAATAGTTCGTCAATTAACAATACAAGTTCAAAAAATTGTTACCTTCTATGCTCTATGCAACTCTATGTTCACGTTGTATCTAAATTTGTTAGAATAACTGAGAGAGGGGGGGGGGGGGGGGGGGGGTGAATCAATGGCCTCAAAGATTAATCCAATAAACCAACCCAAAAACTTTATACCACAATTATATGCCTCTAGTCATCTTCAGTCCTACAAGATGTATGCCTTTAAACAATCTTATGAAATAACTATTGCTCGGAGTCCACTGTTAAACCTTATTCTTAAGATTTACCGAAATACAGTAAATAACTTAGTGTTTACCGATCAATCCTGTTTTAGTAATGTGTAAAGAAAAACATTAAAGTAATAAACCATAAACACATTTGACACATGGATTTTTAACATGGAATCCCTGTTAAGGGAAAAACCACTTGGGACCAGTAACCCAAAATTTTCACTCTTTTGAAGTGAGCTCAGTGAAGAGACAACCCTGTTAAAGGTTACAACACACTGTTAAGTGTGACCTTGTTAGAGAATTTAATATAATAGTTTGTCACTTGATATCTGGGATTTCACTATGCTATCTTCATGAGAAACTTTTTGATACTCCTTGGGATGTATCTCAATATATAAAGGATAATTAAATCCCACTTTTTTGAGAGATTTTTTGAATCAATGGTTAAACTGAAACAGTATATGATCTGTTCATATATACAACTTAAATTTGCAGATGTTCAAATCTATTGTATGCTCGTAATACCTTTCTGATTAATGTTTCTTTTCTGTTCCTTTACTCCACTTCTTTATGATCGGTGATGTTGTGCTTCTCTATTGCTTGGTGTGCACAGAAAAATTTAGCTCTCTTCTTCAGCTTGTTGACCAGGACTATATGAAGTCTTCTTCACCGGTATTCTCTTCAACATCCATTTCTCTATTCACCCCTTATTCATAATGAATTATCTTGTCTCCTTTATAGACATAATTTCACCATTTCTAGGTCCTTGTCTTTCTTGTTCTTGACGTGATCCGAAAATCTTTCCATTCTTGCTTTAAAGCTTCCTTTAGTTTTATCCCACACATTTCTCCTTGACAACTGGAATAAAACTAGCTTTAAAACTCGAGCTTATCTCTATCTTTTAACTTGTCGATGAAAACAATGTAATCAATCAGTTAACTCAGTGTTTAGCTCTTTCCAGCTAAGTCTTTTGTCATTTTTGAACTTTAGTTCTTATTGATGTTTAACTCCTTGTTTGCTCGGTCTTGACTTCAGTTGTCCTTGGGAATCTCTGTCTGTTGGGGTTGTCTGTCTGTCGGGAAACACTGTGACATTCAGTTATGCTCGGGTATCACTTAGGTTCTGCTCGGTAATGCTTTATCAGGTATCTTTCTTGGGTATCACTGTGACTCTTCTCTCAGGGTTCTCTATCCGTCAGGGTGCATTGTCCATCAGTGTTTTTTGTCACTTGGTGTATACTGAACTTTTATGCATTACCGATAACATAACCTTTATCTCTTTGGTTCTTTGAAGTCTTTGACACTTATGTATATATAACTAATCAAATTATATCAAGTTGACATCAATGACAATACAATACATTAACTAATTTAATATCTTGCATTAACTTTCTGCAGCTCGGTGATCATCAACTTAACATCTTCAAACATTCAATCAGTTATAGTTCATCAGTATCAAGGTACAACTTGATGTAAATTCGATAGATTGAAAGAAAATACACAACCTGTGCATGTGATGCAATAAAACAGTAAGCAATGGCACTAGTAATTTCAAGCTAATCATTAGGTAAAAATGCTATTTGTGTATATCTATGTGTGTGTGTGTGTGTGTGAGAGAGAGAGAGAGAGATTTATATATTAAGTGTACATATTACACATGCTAGAATTATTATGATAATTTGGCCTCAATAATAGATGACAATCTAGGTAAAATTTGACCAAATAAATATCTGATGCACATTACTTCCAAAGAAAAATAGCTCTTTTAAGATTGATAATGTATTAAAAAGAGTAAGGGTAAGAATGTTGAGCAATTTGACAACATAAAAAGTAGTTTTATTTTCGAAGCATGACATTACATATATACATGTGGTTCAATTTCAAGAACAAAATGAAATAATAATTAACATCAATATAATTATAGCATACAATTATGATACAAATATGAAAAGCTTCAAGATGATAGGGGTAAAAAGAAATTAACATATATTTTATTCCATATAAAATATTGGAGTTTGATGATCTAAATTGAGCTGAGTATCAATATTAATTTTTTCATACCATAACTAACATCATGAGTTTGTAAGATGGAGAATAGAAAACATTTCTTTTGTGTATGTGTGTGTGTTTTTCCTGTTGCTCCAAGAAATGATGATCCGGAAGAGTCGACCCCTTTCTGGTGCATTATCAGGAGGCAGAGACAACATATGTAGTTTACTGAGTTGAACCAATTTAATCAACTCTAGTTGAATCTGGTTCCACATCTAGTTGCTTAGCCACCAGTTTAATCACCAGTTGATCAAGCTGATCTTTTTCTAGGAGTAGCCCTACCAATAGCATCTGCAACGGATTCTACCAAGGCCTGGGAGGCAACTCGAGAAGCTAGAGTTGCTCTGCTCAGTTTGGATGCTCCCCCTCTACTCGACTCATTTTGAAATCAGCCAGTTCTCATAGAGGTTGACTTAGTTCCGTTCTTTGAAAATCAAGGATGCCACGCCCGCCACCCCTCCTCATTAAGAAGCATAAAACACCTTAGGGCCCATTTGTTTCACGAAATTCGTGTATGCCGGAATAGCCAATTCTGGAATTCAACTGAATTCTGGAATTCAAATGAATTCTGGAATTTTGCTATTCTAAAAATGAATTCTAGATATGAGCTTGTCTTGTTTGGTTCACCTGGAAGATGACTAAGAAGATGCAAATTCTGTGTTTGGTTCCACAAAACTGGAATTGGAATTGGAATTTTGTTTTTGCACACATACACATATATACACACATATACACACATACACATATATACACACACATGTGTGTATACACATACACATGTATATATATAAACATATACACACATACATATGTATACACACACGTGTGTATATACACACACGTGTGTATATATATACACACATGTGTGTATATACACATGTGTGTATATATATGTATGTATACACACACACATATATATACACACACACACGTGTGTGTATATATACACACATGTGTATATACACACATACATGTATGTATATACACATGTATACACATAGACACACATGTGTATATATATACATATACATATATATACATACATATATATATATACATATATATATACATACATATAGATATATATATGTATGTATATATATATATGTATGTATATATGTATATATATACATATATATATACATACATACACATATATATACATATATACATATATATGTATATATATACACACACACATACCAACATGTATATATATGTGTATATATACACACACATACATGTATGTATATACACATGTATACACATATACACACGTGTGTGTGTATAAACACCTATACACATATATACCCACATTTGTATATATATACACATATACATATATACACACATGTGTGCATATACTTATGTATATATATACATGTGTGTATATACACTCATGTGTATATATACATCCATGTATATACACTTATATGTGTATATACACTCATGTGTATATATACACCTATACACACACACACACATGCACGCATGCACACACGCACGTACGGGCGCGCGCGCACACACACACACACACACACACACACACACACACATCCTTATAGCAATATAATATTGACACAAAATGAGAATGGATTTTCCTTCCCAAAATAATACTCTCAATTCCAATTCCAATTCCAATTCCAATTCCAGGGTCTGAGGTGGAATTGTGGAAGGCTCAAAATGGCCCAAAATTAGAATTCGCAAAAACCTATTCCAATTTTATTTATTTTGGAAACAAACACAGAATTGAACAATTCTAGAATTCAGAAATGCCAATTCCTGGTCAATTCTGTGAAACAAACGGGCCCTTAGTTCATTCAAGAATCTATAGAGTAGTTTGATCCTCCTGATAAAAGAACCACTTAATCAGTTTTTGTGGTTGCCCCCTTTACCCCGCTATCCCCCACCCCCCATGTATGTATCTATGTATGTATGAGAAAATTTCAAAATATACTAATATATTAAGTGTACATATTACACATGCTAGAATGATTGTGACAATTTGCCCTCAATTAACAGATGATAATCTGAGTTAGTTTATGACCAAATAAATATTTGATGCACATTCCAAAGCCAAATAGCTCTTTTAATATTGATAGTGTATGAAAAAGACTAGAGGTGAGAATATTGAGAAATTTGACAATATATAAAACAAGTTTTATTTTTGAAGCATGCTATTACATATATACACGTGGTTCAATTTCAAGAAAAAAAAAGAAATTGTAATTAACATAAATGCAATTAAGGCATATAGTTATGATACAAATATGCAAAGCTTCAACATGATAGGGAAAAAAATAAATAGTTACAAATATTTCATTCCATATCAAATATTGGAGTTTGATGATCCAAATTTACCTGAGTATCAATATTAATTTTTTCATCTCAAAATAGACACCATGAGTTTGTAAGATGGAGAACATAAATCATTGATTATGTATACATAAGTGTAGTTTGAGCTTAATTATGATTTCATACTACAACTTGCCATTACAAAAGGACTCAAAGGACTCTTCATACAAATAAAGAAAAATGGAATTTTTTTAATGTCCTATTTTGACATGAATTACTTTAAAAAAATTGGATTTAATTATCCAAAAAGTGGGTAACATGAAGATGGAAAAATATGAGCATGTGAAGAAACTACTCAGGCAAGAAGCTAACTAGGACTTGGAAACATGGACATGCTATAAAAACTGTGTTCAAATGCATGACACTACACAATAATGTTTAAAGGGTAGTTGAGGCAGTCCAGAACATCTAAGAAAGTTTATGATCAAATTGTAGATAGTAAACCATAATAGAAAGTTAGGAAAGTGAAATCGCCACTTTTCATAGGTAGAAAAACAACCAACATTGACAACGAATGCACTATAAACCACAAGAAATGCATGAATAACCCAGTCAATACATGATCATTGGTTTGGTAGAAGCAATGAATGCATGACTAGGTGGGAAGAAAGTGGAATACAAATGGTTTTTGCACTTGAAAACTTCATTTCACATTCAATATTCCATTTTTACATGAAAGGATAGATGGATAGTATACCTTATGTAAAAGGAAAGTTGGATAGGTAAGCTCGTGTTAAAACCCTTACTAAACATGTTATGTGTGGGTTTCATGCACAAGAGATAGATTACCCAAGATGTAATAGTGGTTTCACAGTTGCAATGTAGATATGTATGCATGGTATGACTCTAATTAACCTCTTTGGGTGTTGTAGCAATGTATTCAATGAAGATAGTGTTATGGCGAGTTAAAATCTCACTCTTTCTAATGTTTTCACCCATTTAGGGTTTATCCAAGGCATTTTGGTGTTAGGTGGATGCTCCCTATCTCTGTTTACATGCACTATTTTGTTTTGATGTTTAACTTTTTCACTTCATACTAAACATGTGTTTACTAATAATCACATACATTTAAGGCGTTGAAATAGGGTATGAAGGTTGTTTTGACCAGTTGTCAAATTTGATATCTGCTTGTATTTGGCATGCTTATGGAACACCATAATCACAATATATTTAAGATGAAGATGTACATAAAGAGATATTGAAATCATTCTAGAAATGCAATGAAGTATTATCATTGACATGATTCTCCTTTTTACCATAATATAAACATACACCAAAGTATGAACTTTTGACCAGACTATGGGTACCAATCATGGAATGATGTAAGACAAATTTCATTGATTCAAAGATGGTTTGGTAGATATGTATAAAATTCATGAAAACACTAATAAAAAATACTAACAATAAAACTAATTTTTATGAGGAAACATTCTTTAATATCCTTAGAGCATTTTGTGCTCTGGGTAAGAAATATATGTGCGGTGGTGTTTAAAGAAAATAGTAGAGCTAGATTGAATCACATAATAATACCTGGCATTGACTGAACCAAAGAAAATGTCATTCACATTATTTTCCCCCTTTCTATATTATATAACTCATTCACTCTTTTCTACCTTTTGCAATTGAAAATCGCTTTTAACCTTTTGCTTTAAAATACCATGCATAATTTTCACTGTGGTGTAAAAATCACTTTAATGCCACATTTCAGTTCAGCAGGGAAAAAATTTGCCTCCAGGTAAAAATTCCTTTACTGCAAATGAAAAATGTCTTTTTACCTGCATATAAATCAAATATATTTATCCTTAATCTCAATTTATAATAATTAATATTTCATTCAAAATTTGCAATGCAACTCATTCCCTTTGGTAGTTAAAAATGTCATTTATCATACGTTTTATCCTTGAGAACTTTTATACTTTACACTTTCTTTCTTGTAACAAGCTCTACATTTTGACAAATGTTTTTCATGTCACTTATGTTTGCACAATTTAAAGTTCTAAAGGATAAAACATATGCCATTTTTCATTTACAGCAATTGGATTTTTACCTAGAGGTAAATCTTTTCCCTGCTGAACTGAAATGCAACAGTAAAGTGATTTTTAAACATGAGGCTGAAAATTATGCATGGTAATGCAAAGCCAAAGGTAAAAATAAATATTTAGTTGCAAAAGGTAGAAAGAGTGACCGAGAGACAAAATAGATAATTGGCATATTCTTTGTTACCAGTATATACAAATCTGATGATTCAGTTTGTGCATGGTATTATTATGTGATTCAATCTAGGTCTACTCTTCTCTTTACATTGTAGTTTCAACTGCTTTTAAAAGGGTTCTAACTTCTAGAAGTCTTGAAGTATAAAAAAATATTTGTATAGAATGTGGGGTAGTCTGAGCTAGTTGAATGTCTTTAACTATTAGTTATCAATTTATGTTTTTTCTGTGTTTTGAATGGGATTAGATGAATATCATATTGTTGTTTAGTTGTCTCCAATCATAAATGCAATCTTCTTTGAGTGGGAATATCTAAGGGTTTTTGGTGTAGGAGAACCCTCAAGTTCATCCATTTAAAGCACACCAGTGGACCCAAATACAAAGGGTTAGGATAGTGATTGGATCTAGGATCCAATGTCAATCATAAAGTCCTATTTGTAAGGCAAGGTGACAATAGGTGTTGTTATAAACCTAATTGTCTACCTTAGCCATTTTTTGGACAAATTTTAGTTATGTTGGGATAGAATAGTCTAGGAGGCCTAAAGAGAGTTGGAATTTTTAA
Source organism: Thuja plicata (assembly GCA_018584345.1). Taxonomy (NCBI): domain Eukaryota; kingdom Viridiplantae; phylum Streptophyta; class Pinopsida; order Cupressales; family Cupressaceae; genus Thuja; species Thuja plicata. Next base: position 2,494,650 of record MU226544.1, read on the forward strand.
TATAACATTTCTAAGGTCCTAAGTGGAGTCTAGGTTTAGAAATTTACAAGATTGGTTACAATTGATAACTTTTGTAAAAAGTTGTCAATGTTGCATAATGCAACTTTTGCAAAAAGTGCAAGATTTGAATCCCAACATTCACAACCAATTTTTTTGATTGGAAATATTTGGGAATTGTATGAAAAAGGTTGAGAAACCTTTCTCCAGGGTTGGAGAGAACCTATTGTAAGAACTTTTATGCAAATCAATAAAATCTAACTATTTTCTTGCAAATTCTGACTGTAAGTTGAGTTGTACAATTTTGTACAGACACCAATGCATCATTCAAGGACTCAAAAGGTTGGCCTGGTGTCTAATGATAATTTTTTAAGTGGTTTTAAGTCTTGAAACCAAGTAGAACAAAAGTTATACATTTTTGTGTAGCCACTGGTCGTAGGAAGGCCCTAACTAGGGTTTCGAGACAAATTTCCTCTTTCCTAGAGATTCCACCATGGGAAAATTCTAAGCCTTGGTGGAAAGGAAGGAGGGGGAATTTATTTTAAGATTTTTGTGGTCTCAGACCATGAGGCAGTCAATGGAGGGAGAAATGATTAAACCCTCTGAACATGCATCTAGATGTGACTGTCCAAAATTTGGGTTTTGAGGCACAACTCAGCCCAGGGGTAGAATGGAGACCTAAATCCTTTGATTTAGAAGTTTTGTATGATCCAAAAATTATTCCAATTGGAAATATTGGAAAGTGAATCAAGAGTCAAGAACTTTCTTTGTGAAAGTGACCTAATAGCCCAATTAGGCCTAGGAGAAAATTGAGGGCAACAGGAGTTAGGGGATTAGTCAAGATCCCTAACTTGGAGTGTTGTTGGTGGATGGATTAAAGAGTTTGAGGGTGGTCAAGACTTTCTTTGGTGGATTTCCAAGTATTTTCCCTTCAAGAATCCATATTTTCTCCTTGTAGCCCTATATAGGCTTAGATGTCTAAATAGAGTTTCAGAGAAAACTTTGTGTGGGATTGGTGTTTCATAGCATCTAAATTTGATTTTTAACATTGATAGAGCCCTTGTTCCATCCCTGAATTAGTTGGTTCTAGTTGTGTCATATTTGGCCCTTAAGGGTGTTGAAGATTGGGTAGAAGATCCAATCTTGTCATTGTGGGTTTTGGGAACTATTGACAGACCCCTAGATTGTATGGGAGTAAGGGGTATTGTGAAACCCTAGGTGTCTATTTTGATATAGTTTGGGGCTCTTCTCTATTTTGTGCCTTCCTAGACAAATTCCACCCCCTTAGCTCAAATTTGTAGATGTATAGTAAATAAATCCCCTCATGGGCATGAGAGTGAACCCTACTTGAAAAACAAGAAATTAAAAATAGAAGCCCTAATGGACAATAAGAAAATTGAGTGGAGGAAGTGTGTCAAGATCATCTGTCATTCCAACAACAAGAGGCAAAGGGTTGAAAGGCATTAAGTGGAAAAATAAATCCCTAGACACGGGCAACTTCTTTCTGTACATAAAAGGAGGACCAAAATAGAAACTGCAAAAGAAAGGGGTTGTTGTGTCAACAAATCGCTCGACAAGTCACTATAAATTTTTGTACACTTGTAGGCTTGGCAGCCTCCATGACCTACTCTAAAGTAGCCAAATTTTTTCCATATAGAATGTTTTCAAGTGTGGTTGTAGAAAAGAGCACAAGCTCTTGACCAACAAGTGCAATTTGATCTTGTAGCCATTTTATGTGAAGAATTTTCAAATCATGCTCATCTAGTTGCACTTTTTGTAAGAAAAAAAATCTAAATTAAATTTAGTATAAAAAGAGATATTCCCTATTGAATAGATGACTCAATGAAATAGGATAACAATGATGGAGAACACTTTAAGGAGAGTTAGGAACCATGAGAATCGTTTCTTCCTTGTTGCCATGATCATAGTATCTAGACCACTTGTTTTCAGCCATGGTATGATTTCTTTGAGTCTCTTGATGAACAAGTATAGTCTCTTGTGATGATGTTTGTCTCCTAAAACCTTAAAATTTATGTATCTAGGACACCATGAGCATGTATTGTCATTTTGAGAAAAAAAATAAAAATGCAAATTTTTCATATTTTTTTGGTTTTTTTTTCTAAGTTTGAGTAGTTTGCATTTTTAGAGGTCTTCTACTCATTTTTGGGAGTTGAGACTATCCCCAATCTCTAAAAATGGGTTGTCAAAGGGCATGCTATTTTAGAGCCTAAAATTAGAGATTTTGGAGACCTTTCCAACAGTGCAAACAGTTCATGATTTTGAGCACCAAGTCAAAAGTTATGGTCCTGCCAAGTTGGGGTCAAATTTTGTAAAAAAAGTATAGTTTTCAATATTTCACGATTCAATTTACAAATTGTGATGATCTGACCTTAAAGAGGGCCAAAAAGGGTATCTAAAAATGAAAATCTCAAGATTCTTCCACAAGCCAAGACACTCTCTGTCCCTGTTAGAAATTAATCTTTACTTGCATTATGTAAGTAGGAGATTCCTATGGAATCCCTACACCTATTTTGTCCTCTTGTGAGGATAATTCATTTTATGTATCGTTTATTATCCCTTGGTTGTATTATTTATTTGGGATAAACCAAGGTATCCCTTAGATTCCTCCTTAAGAGGAAATATCACAAGTGGCACACACTTTATGAAATGTGGCATACATAGATATGGGAATTACCATGCAACTCCTTTCTCACATCTCTATTAAAGATATGTCTCTTCTTCTCTCCTGCACTAATGAGGTTTCTTCCTCTTCTCAACTTTTGTATGAGCAATTCGCTCTCTCTCTCTCTCTCTCTCTCTCTCTCTTCTTAGGCTTTTCATGCCTCATTCATAATGTCACAAGGGGTTTTCTTTGCT
>MU226544.1:2520659-2533653 GCA_018584345.1 Thuja plicata
TTCTCATTAGTAGAATATGCATTCTTAGAATAGATAGGTTTAGTTAGAAGGTAGTCTTTCTGATGATCTATAATCAACATTCTATTGAAGGTTGTAGATTATCTTCACATTATCCTTGCCTGAATTGTTTGTGTCTACAAGCAATTTGGTTAAATCACACAAGAGATGACCTGATGATCAATAGAAAGACATATTCATTGCATATCAAACACAATCAGGGAGCTGTACCTGTCAATTCAGAGGGCAGTGATAGATAACATGCACTGACCCATTTGTTGGTGATATCCTTTTGTTCTCTCACCTTGGGTGCTAAAAGAGTTAGAGATTACAAATCTAACGGGAGGACAAACTGTTAACCAACAAAATTATTCTAAGTTTTCTTGAAGAATTTAAGAACTTGTTAATACTTCTACATATGTTATTAATAAATAACATATAGGCATGGCTAAAGTTCAAAATTTCAGTGCTGAGCATGATTACATAATGAAGACTTTTAACATCATAAGCTGCACCAGTTGGCCTTACAAATTAAGGTCAACACAAAAATGACTTTATCCATAAGGAACACACACATTAATTAAAAATTGTAAAAAAAAACTTAAACAGTGACACAAGCATAAATTCAAATATTCAAACTAGCCCACCTCTGTTTCTTGATATCATCCACAATTTGTTCATATAGAAGAGACAAACGCTCAAAGTGTACATGTCCACAGGTCTGGTGAAAATCAAATTGCACATATCTGAAATCTCATTCCATTTGTCAGCAAGGAGATTTCAACGACCATCTTATAATAAATATTCAAATGGAACAACAATCAGAAAGGACCACCCAATCATTATCAGTAGAATATCATGAAAACAACAAAAAACAATGAGAATAATATACATACTTTATCTCATCATTGACAAGATTTTGCATTTCATTGGCATACACTTGGCTCAATAGGCCTTCACTTCCCCTTTGTTTCATAAAAAATATGTAGAACAAAGAATCAATACACTCTCATTAGTTGTGATATGAGAAGAAAATAATATTCCCATGTAATGTCCCTTTTTGTCGCAGTTTGGGATTGATCCTCAGAAATGTAAGTTGCTAAAATTATTTTCCGTCTTAATATTTCTTTATTTTGATTTTTTATTTGAGAGTGCTCGATAGATACTAAGTGCATACAAAGGAAATATTGTAAATTTATAGTACTTTCATGTATCATTCTGGGAGTAAAGATTAATGCCAATGTCTATTTTATTCAAAATGATATGTCCTGTATTTATGGATGAAATTGATGTGTAGATAATTTTTACTATTACATCCTTTCTTGAAGCATTAGATGACGCTATTACAAAGAATCTAGAAACAAGTAGTACAATTGATTCATTACCTGTTTCTACTGAGGAAACAAGGCAAGAGGAAAATAAAGACATTGATTATAACCACCAGAAACAAAGTACTAAATGAGATTCAATGGATGAGGGTCACTAGAAAAAATGATCATTATTTTTTGTTTTCTATGAATAATTTTCCTTGTCCCCTCTCTCTTCATCCTTACCTCTAGTTCTTCCTGTTATATTTTATCAGCAAGAGGGCATGGAATTCACTTCAGAATAGCTCTTATTTGTACTCATTTGTATTTTAAATCTAATTCATTATCTCATTAAAGATCTATTGCAAGCTTTTTTGGGTTTCTTGCAGCCACAGAAATTTCTGCTTGTCAATTCTTTATGTTGACTAATTAGTGAATCAAATTAGTTTGGTTATTTAGAATACAAGATAGAATGCCAATTTCCATTATATTTAGTTTACATTTGAGGTACATATAGATGAATGCTACGACTATCTGAATGCTTCTTTCTTAAGAAAATATTGGGATGTTTTGTGCCTTAGCAAGTAGGGTGTCTTTATCCCAATTTATTGTTATACTGTTTCAAGATGAATGTGCAGTTCATCTGGGTTCAAGCTAAGGAGTTGAAATTTTGATTTTTGTTTTTGTTATTTTTTATTTATATAAATGGATTCTATAATAATTAAAATTGGTACAAAATCCATAACAATGTTTTTGTATTATTCCAAAACTCAATTTGTTCAAGACCAATTACCATACTAAGCATAATTACAAAACATTAACATTTTTTGTTACAAATATAACTACACACATCATGAAATTACACTCAATTTGCATAGAAGTAAGGTGAAAAATAGAGTTGATGACTCTTTCATTTAATAATTTAAAAAATAAGTAACTATGTTAGAAATACATAACAAACACACCTTTTTTTCCTTCTTTGTAATTGGTAGTAGAAGAGAGAGCATCAAGGTGATATCTAGCTTGCTTTGAAGTATTGATATTTCCTACGCTACTTTGTTGAAGGAGCTCAAACCATCACAAAGAATCTAGAATTAGATGAAAACACTCATGATGGATTATATTCATAATTGTATACTTGTAAATAATGACAATGATTTTTAGTTTTGCATACTTAAGTCATATAAATCAATTCACAACTTTGAATTTGCAATTTTCTACAAACACAATAATTTTTAAATGGCCATGGCAAAGCCATCATCTTCCACATGTCCCATGTACATGACATGTGGAAGTACAAGCTAGGTGGATTGTTTATGAATTCTACATGCAAATTACATATTGTTAACATATATGTTACTACTCTGTGTGAGGAAATGGGAGTCCAAAGGAACTGATTTAACACTTCACCAACTCAAAAACACAAACCAATGAAATAATCTAAATTAGGCCAAGAGAGGTTGACGCATTCAAGAATAGAATAATCACACAAAATGAAGCCGAATCATTCCAGACAAGCTGACTATTGGCCCTTTCAGTTTTTTATTTTATAGTTTCCTAACAATGACACATTCAAAATGCACTCATGAGAAAATACCTAGAACGAATGAAATTGATTAAATAATGAAGGTATGTTAGTTTGAGCTTCACTTGGTTTCGAGAATACTTTAATATTCTCTACTTAACAAGGCCAACCACATGAAGGTGGAATCTCATCTGGCCTCACCCCCTCCCCCTAACATCAATCTAAATTCCCCATTAACATCTAATTATACACTCCATTCATCCATTTATGAACTATAACATTCAATCAATACAATCACATAAAATTCATTAATATGATATAACATTCATTAATACGCAACCTAATCAAGAATTCATTAACACATAAAAATATTCATTAACATGACATAAAATTCAATATTAATACGCAACATTCATAGATAATTACTTAAAATAACATTCTTTAATTATCCAACAAAGTTAATCAAACAAGTTTTATCAAAGAGCATTTTTAAGAAGTCATTTCTTTTTTGGGGATAACAACTACACAACTAGATGCATGATATAACTTTCATAGTTTATTACATACAATATTGTAAGATAAGCTACATCAATAAATTAGCTAAATCAATCATAAGGTATTTAAAACTAGTTTTGTAAAGAGATGCAAACTATGTAAAATATTGGTAAGGGGTGGAAAGATCAAGGAAGAACTCAAAAGTACAAGACCTAAGGGCCAGACCTAATGCCTCGGGGGCTCATCCTAGATGGCCTTGCCTACATAACTTGCAGAGACATCATAGTTCAGGTTTAACTTTAAAACCAATCTTTTAAAGGACGGTAGAAGTGGTATCAAGCCTCTTTATCCAAAGGGTATCAATGGCATTTCTCTCTTCACTGGAATCGAGGGTGCAGAAGTTGCTCTGCATCATTTGGGTATAGCACTCAATTTCTATACCAAATCAATGCAGAGAAACCTTCTGCACCCCTTATTTGATTGAAGATATAGGACATTAATCCCCTTTTGATAAAGAGTCTTCAAGAAAGATAGATGGTATCCTACCGTTTCTACCTGAAAAGTATTACCAAGGGAAAAAGAGACCACAATTGTACCATTGAATTTCTTCCCATATGGGCTTCTAACACCATATGGAATGTGTTGTGTTTATAAAAGAGATAACTACCTACAACTGTGTTTAATGATCCCAAACCTACAACTGTGTGAGAATTCGCACACAGTTCTAAAATAAAATGATATTAATTCAACTAGGTTCTTTTAATTCTTTCCCAAAATATGATGGAAATATTCCCTTGCAATTATTATTTTCAGTCTTCCATGCATCTCTTGTTCTTCAGACTATAAACATGACTTAGATTTTTGAAAAGAAAAAAATATTTTGTATTTTCTTGGAAGTCATTAATGACATTTTTTCCTTCCAAGGTTTATTTCATAGTTAGCACCTGTAAATTGTAGCTGACAATTTACAGGGGCTCACCTGTAAGTAGTAGCTGACAATTTACAGGTGCTAACTATGAAATAAACCCTAGAAGGAAAAAATGTTGTTAAGGACTTCCAAGAAAGTACCAAATATTTTTTTCCTTTTTGAAAATATAAGTTATGTTAGTTTGAAGAACAAAAGATGCAAGGAAGATTGAAAATAATAATTGCAAGGGAATATTGTCATCATATTTTTGGAAAGAATTAAAAGAACCTAGTTGAATTAATATCATTTTATTTTATATTTGTTTGCTAATTCTTTCTTCCTATGTAGATGATAAGGATGTTATAGCTTGAGTTCGCTGACAAACAAATAGATTTGATATTTTGTTGTTGTTAGTGTGATGTTATACACAACAACAAAAATGAAGTATGGAAGGGATATCGATTATTAGTGTATAAATAGTAGCTAGTTAATGATCATATTTTAGAATGTGGGATCCCAAAAGGGTTGAGCCCAACATGTTTCTATCCTTATTCAAAAATTTTTTAATCAGGTGAAGGTGTCCATCCCTACATCAGACATGCCATTATAGTCCAACTAGGGAGATATAAAAATTATTCATAATAGTGAAACTTTATGATTCACTATTAAACAATTTCCTCAATGAGACTATGGTGATATGGGTGATGTAGTCACTCTGACATAATTAGCAAGATTACAAAATAAAGACTCGCAAAGACAGTGCTACATATAGCTACGAGATCAATAAATAGAGATTTGAGAGGTATAGAGAATCGATAAGTGCATCAAAGAGTTCCAAATATTAAAGGACAACAAGTATCCATAAACATAATGATGGCCAGTGAGAACAATGTCTCAATTTCAGCATGTAATAGCCACAACAAGTACACAGAGTAATCAAGATCATGCCAAATAAAAGCAATAAAATTCAAAGAAAATGATGCCTTACAATAGTACCCTATTACAATATTCAATATATATACAATGCTTCATAGTTTGAAAGATATGGGAACCCTCAGGACATCATGATAGATTATCCATATACAAAGGAATGCCTATTTTGTAGATACATTTGAAGACCAGTTGAGCTCTAGACTGTACACTTTTGTTTAATATAATATTCATCAAGAAGAGGTTAGTTGAGATCTAGGATGTACACTATTGATTCTAATTTGTACTCCGGTTAACCATGATTTTATTGCTTAATATTATTTATTGCGACCTTGAATATATGTAGTTGAGAAGGATAAGCTCCAATAGAATCAATAGCACTCTCTCATTCATTGCAATTTTAGTCTATATTCTTTTAAGTCGCTATACTGCCTATGTACACTACAAACATTTATGAATTTATTAAACAAGCAATACAATACATAACATTATCCAACAAGAAATGGATATTGTTATTAATTTAAAGTGAGAATTAAGTATGGATTAACAAAATAAAACTGGGAAATCCTAAGTCATACGATGCATATTAGATAATTCTAGGATGTAAGTGAAACCAATAACTAAAACAACATATATTATAAGTTCCTCATAGAGATCAAGTACTATTGTGTCTTAACATTAAACTTATGCAGTCATATAAATTGTAGAAAAGTGATTTGAAAGTAATTTTGTAAGAATTCCATCATTATGCTATGAAGAACAATGGAATTTATGGAAAGCATTGAATAGACATAATCAAAATAAAATTTGGAAATCCTTAGAGAAATCATAATACAAGCTGTCAAATAAGATGAGCTCCAGTGGTAAAATAAAACATTTCAAGTATTGGGTGAATTTGGTTAAGGAGATACCCCTTGTCCACATCAAAGGTCAGTCCACAAGGGGATACTAACAAATGAAAAAGAAGACAAATTATAATTTCGTTGTGTTTCTCAAACTTTCCTTCCTGGGTAATTCTTCTATCAATCTCTGCAGCCTACAATCAAATTTGGAATATAAAACATGAAACTTTGAGATCCTTAAAAACATTAAAAAGTGAAGCACAACTCTGCTTATTGGTATTCCTAAATAGGTCTCTAAATACATGCCTATGTAGGAAGGAAAATAATCATGTAAGCACTGAGAGAAAGATGTACACTGAGACTTCAAAGCTATCCATGACATGAACGAAGACCGGGACATGACATGATAAGGATACCAAAGAAATACAAAAAATTAATCATTTGATAATTTTATCACAAGGAACTATGAAATGGGAATCAAAATGAGTAAAATAGAAATAAAAATGATGGAGATGTAATCCTAAGAAAGGATGATTCCACATAGGAAAAAAAAGGGTTAGCTGTGATATTCAAAGGGGCATGGTAAGTTAGCATGTAATCTAGATCCTAAAAAATATCAGATCATCCTATTGACAATATTTTTCTTTTTTGGTCCTTGCTCTTTTATCTTAGCCGAGGGGAAATTTCCCAATATTAGATAATCCTATTGGTCCTTACTCTTCTGCTTACCTGCATTTGGAATCACTCTTTCTAAATATGGAAAACTTATGGGAGTACTTCTAAAGACAGAATTTGGTGTCCATGGGTGCCAATTTAGGTGAGTTTGAGAAAAGGTACCTTTTCCAGAAGATAGGATTTGCAAAAATGGAAAATGAAGGAAAGAAATTAAAAAAAATTGAAATCTAGGAAGGCCCCACAAAGGGGAAGAAGAAAACAATGATGATCAATTCTCTTCATAAATTAATATGTTGTAATCTTACTGATCTATCTGGTCATGACAACACTAGATATCATAGAGCCACAAATAGATGGAAACTTCAACCTATTTGAAAAAATAAGAACACCATGACAAAAGTTTCTAAGGTATACTTAACTGATAAAAATAATTAAGTGGTTTGATGACTTACTATGTGGTTTACATATTACACAAATTATAAGGATACTTCCATTAGTATGACATATTTGCTCCTGTTGATTATGACTTTAATCATAGCCATGTTTTATATAGAAGTTTGAATGAAGCTTGGCCTTAGCATGTTACCTCTTGGGTGACTCTCTTGGGTGATTACTTTTTTCCACAAGGAAGGCCGTGCATAAAAAAAAAAATGGGCATTTCTATCACTTTTATCTTATACCAAGGATCTTGCAGGAAAGTGGAGAGGATAATTCATGTAGCAGTACTAGGCCCACCCTATGATGTGCAAGCACACTAAATAATTGAGACAAAGTTTATTAACCTTTAGAAAAGAAATGTTCTCTATTCTAATCAAAGAAACCATAATGTTTTGAGAACATAATCAAACAAATGCATAATGTTTTGAGAACATAATTTCTTCATCAAGTGTCCTGCAAGAAACTCAATAGTAGTTTCAATGAAATCTCTTTATCCCACAATTTCCAAGGTTCTACACAAATCATCAATAACATAGAAATACTCTTTTCTACAAGAAATCAAAAAATTGAAAACATAGAAATGACACGTTCAAACAGAATCATGTTTTTACCAGCCAAGTGCATAAGAGATCAACCAAGAGCCCAATAACTTATCCAAGTGTAGTTTTAGTACCCAAGTGCACAAAAAACTACACCAAGTGTGTAGATATTCAATAAAATGCATAGTAGGACTATTCAAGTGTGAAAAATTACAACCAAGTGTCCAACAATAGAGACATAAAGCATAATTGCTACTCTAATAAGAAGATTTGAGACATAATTATACTATACTCTCAGCAAATGTATATAATAAAAAATAATAAAATATTACAAGATTATACAAGATTTATAAATACACACACAAATCATGCTCACTAGATTAGGCCAACCAATTTGCACATTCCTTCCCAAATCATCTTTCCTAATTTTTTAGCTCGCTTCTCAAAAGTCTTTAGCATCCTTTACTCTTCTAAGGGTTCAAATTCTTCATAATCTTGTATTGAAAAAATAAATTAAAAAATGGGATCATCTAGCCTTCAAGATATTTGATAATTTTATCTTCCCTATAATTTAGGATAGAAATTTGGATCTCAAGAAGGAAAAAATCTAATAAAGTTGTGGGCATCCAACCATACCAGACACATTAATGGCTTTGAACAATACCTCCAATACAATTTGTTTCCCACTTCTGGACGACACCTACTTGACAAATTGTAATGCAAATTTCAAGTTGGATGCATAGGTAACAAACAAAATGAACTAAATAAAAGCTAGACAATTGAATTTCCATGTTGATGTGATACAATTAGTTGGCTCCATGTCACACAGTAGAAAGTGATTTATAGCCTGCCCCCATAAAAACATCACAACCAAAATTATGAGCATTTGTCTGATGGGCTCATCCTAAACTACTTGGATGGGTCACTAAACTGTGAATTCTCTCATGTCTTCTAAAAATATATTTTCAGGGTTTCATCTGATAGTTTAGATTAAGTAAATTTAAATTGGTGTTTTTGCATGGGTCACTGTAATTGTGAATTCCCTAATGTCTTCTAAAAAGATTTTTTGGGGTTCCATCTGAGAGTTTAGTTTAGGTAAATTTGAAGTGGTATCTTTGCAGTCTATCTTAGCCTATGTATTGTACCATTTCCAAGTGTCATATAGCCTAGATATATATAGCCAAATGTCAACCCTCTGAATGTTACCATCACCCTGCACCTCTACATATATGAGGATACCAGAGAGAAAAGATTCTAGTATCCAAAACACTCCAAAAAGATGAACACCAATGATTGTGATTTTAGATGAGGGTAAGCTTTTTTGAAAAGGGGAATTGCAGTTGACAGAAAAATGGTGAGCTGTCAATCCTAGGAAACAAAATCATGGACTATTATTTGACAAATTCTCTCACCACTGTGTTTTTTGGACTTGATTCCATTCCATCCCAACATGATTTGTATGTCTTATTACCCTAGTTTTCAATCCTCCTAAACACATTTTATTTATTAAAGACAATCCAGGAGACAAACATAAATATAACAGACTATTCCCTGGCTTCTTCTATTTGTCACAATTTATTTATATTATAAGATTTGATATGAGCTCTTGGGGTTTCTATAAGCAAAAATCTACTGAATGGAAGTGCTGAAAATGGGTACAATGTCTTGAAAAAGGAAAAAATAGAGAGAAAACCATGCAATAGTTTATTTTAAATTAGTTTAATGATACAACAAAAGGGCTAGTGTAGTAGAGAAAAAGTATTAAAACATGTTGGCTAAAAAGGATGCAGAGGAGGGAAACTAGAAGGTTCAAATTCCTTATTGAAGACTTGAGTCCTGAGATCCACTAGCCTTTGTATGGACTTGTTGGTTGTGGTTTTTTTCTTTATACTATTTATGTCCACTAGTCTAGTGGTTTACAATTAAATGTTGTGGTTTTTTGGTTTATACTATTAGTATTTATGTCTAGTGGTCTAGTGGTTTACAATTGAATACTGATAAGACTTTGAGTAGTTTTCTGATTTATGTTATTAAGACTTTAGAAGTTCATAGTGCTACTGTTAAGACTTTAGTAGTTCATAGTGCTATGTTGTTAAGACTTAGTTTATATTTTTGATGTTAATTGGCTGTTAAAGTGTTGTTAATATTGTGCTTCTGATAATTGAACTGACAACACCTTTATTTTACAGCTGATAATATAAAAACATAGCAGATAGAGCTAACAATGGAGGCTTCCCAACAAAATCCATTTAAAAACATTTGTAATACTATTTCCTTTCACGATCACCAAGACAAAAAAGGGAAACCAATATTATTAGAGAGGCATTTGACCGAATTAGCTAACCAAGAAGAACAAGGGTCTCAACCCAAAAGATCACCTAATCCAAGAAAAGGGGCTTAGGAAGGAACCAAAAAATACCTTCTTAGAAAAACCCTTTGTACTAAAGCAGCCAAGAGATCAAAAAAATAGAGAGAAAACATTAGAGAAAAAATTAACTCATGAACCAACATCTTACACTAGAACTAACCCACACTTGCACACCCATTCTCTGCCTTAATAGGAGATAAAACCTAATGAAAAGGAAAGGCGTGAGTGGGTGATAATTAGAGGAAAAACAATCTTAAAAACTACATCCACAAAATAAAAATACAAGTAACTTTCAAGGAATACCCCATCATCAATAGTAAGAGACATAAATCTATAAAGAAAGAACATCATTGACCATTTAAACAATAAGGTATTATTGTAGATCATGTTTCAAATAGATTGATGATTGTGAGAGAACTGAGCATATACTATCTCATGAAAAATCTACTCTAAAAGGGAATATCTAAATTCTTAATCCAAGAGAAATCAATATTAAAAAAAAATCTATTAGGATAATCTAGGGAATGAAATAATATAAATATTATAATTCCAAGATAAATAAACAACTTGCAAATGAATCCTATCAAGGGAAGCTTAAAAAAATGCAAATACTATCAAGATAGCTCCAAAGGTACCCATTTCAATACTATCAAGATAATATGGCACGACCCCACCACCCATAGATAGTGAAATGACATTCACACCATCTTCAACAACAGTATCAAATGAAGAAATTATGTCAGAATCATAACAACTAGACAACCAACATACCTTATACGTTTCTAGCCGGGCTTTGGGCGCCATCCCTTTCACAATCCCATTAGCATAACCAAGCATGTTGGCTTTATAAACATACCTTCCAGTGGTGGTAGATGTTGTATGAGTACCATGGCCATCTGAATCCCTAGGAGACCTAAATTCGACAGAAGTGTTCATTCCTCCACCCATTGCTTCATATCCCTTGGGGAAAAACCTAGCACCAACCAATTTCCTATTACACAGTGACTTAGAAAACCCTACGACCTCTTCACATTTACCTTTCCAATGTTTAGGAATAGGCCCAAGTCTGTGATCATTGAAAATCTTCCTCTCAGGCCATATTCCAGTCTCTAGAACACCCACCACCAAATCAGACCCATAGTCTAATTCAGGCCACAATCCAACAGTAGGTTTCAGGCCTAGAAACTATGGTGATCTTGTTGTATGAATCTTCTTGGATTTATCAGGGATCGGTCATCATCTATAGGTAGGGAAATGGGGCAAATGAGAATACACCCACAAGTCACATTCTAGTTTGCGTGAATTACATACATCATAGGTTACCATCACACAAAGCACAAATCAACACAAAAAAGCTAAATGTTTTTCCAACCTGCAAAATGACGTGAAATTGCTTGTTGAAACCCTTCCTCCAACCCACGATCCGCCTAAAACAAAATGAAGTGAGTTCATTCACTTTTTTTTTGTTTATATCCCGATTTCATTGAACTTTCAACAATAAATTTAACTGGAGTCAAAATTTTGACAAAATTAGGACATAAACAAAAAAAAAGTGAACATCACAAGCCAAAATGGACTTTGGTAAAAAATGATGGTAAAAAATGAGGCCCAAATGTATTAGTGATTGTTGAACTAGGTAATGAACAAATTTAGAAGGAATATTTGGAAATGTGCGACAATGGAAAACTCAAAGATGAGTTCAAACATATTCAAACAAAGGGGTTGACACACATACTGGACCTTCCCGAGATATTCAAAGAAGAATGGACTAGATAAGTCTTGAGTCATTTTCATGACCAATTCATATGGCTGGAGGAACCAATCACAATTACCAAAGAAATGATTCATTTGATAACTGGTTTCTCAGTAGATAGGGAACCCTACGCCCTAAGGAAAATATCCACAAAGACAGTGTTGGATATTTACTTCTGGCAGCTAGTTGATTGTATATTTGTCATTGATGACAACATATAATATAAAACATTGTTCTGTATGTACTTATCAGAATGATGGTATCAAGCCTTGCACGGTTATATTCATGTTGGATACATGTTGTTTATGTTTTGTTCATACACGCAGACTCAGACATGGAGTTTTAGTTGTGTTGTGTAATTTTGTTATGTGGCAGTTACAGTTTCTGGAGTTTGTCTGTACAGAGCCAACGTATTGCATTGGTTCTTGAGTTGTGCCTATCTTCGGGATATGCATGTGTATATTACAGTTAAGTTAAGAGTTGATGATAGTTATCTAAAGGTGCCAAACATGTTTCAACAAGATTGCAAAGTTAGAGTTAATTTGGTGAGGCCGAATTAGTGAAGCGTCGCGTCTATTCAATTTATATTGCGCGGTTGTAATTATTCTTGCGTGACTAGTAAAACTGACAAGGATGTTATGAAGAGTTGTCTAATAGGTCCCTTGATCTTATACTTTGAGGAAGATACTTTTAGAAAGTCATTTATGGAATGCTAAGTGTGAATGAGAAGAAAAGATGCAGGAAAAGTACAGAGCAGAATATCAATTGAGTTTCACTCATCAAGGATCTATGTGAAGAAGAAGTGAAAGATTACAATACACTGGAACTGATCAAGACAACAGGTCTACTCTATAATTCATCATAAGATATAGTGCATATCTTTTCTATAAAATTTTGTAGCCTTCACCATTGAAGCAGTGAGCTTTTGGACAGTGAGTCCTCACCCTTAACCGGGTTATTTGTAAAAGACTCCTAACAGGGTCAGATCCTTAACTAGGTGAATATACTTATTGCATTGTAAAGAACAACTCCTAACAGGGTTGCAAGATCTTCTAACAGGGATTATTATAAAAAAGTATAGTTCATTGTGCGTGTTAATTCCCACTGGGGTTTTTACCATTTGGTTTCCCCGTAACCAAATTGTGGTGTTGTCTATTGTGTTATCTGAATGTGCATTTACTTTATTGTATTCTGGAGTTAATAAAAGAAAAGAATTAA
>MU226544.1:2541029-2556574 GCA_018584345.1 Thuja plicata
ATATCTCGACAAGCAACATCATAGTTAACTTAGTTAACCGTTTGATAATAACAAAATTATTAATTTAAAAGAAAGCTCCCTCTTTTACAATTAAATTAATAACACCAATTCATAATAAAACATTTCTAAAAATGTTTTAAATTTAAACTAAATTTAAAACTGAATTAAAATCATAATTTAAAAAGAATTAAATTAATTATAATTTAACTAAAACAAAAATTAAATTAAATTAACTAACAAAAAACCTAATGCTAATTTAAATTAAAATTTTTTAAAAAATAAAATAAAAATAAGATAAAATTTAAACTTATCTTTTGGGGGGGGGGTCTCGGCCCCACCCCTACTCACCGCAGTTCCCTAAAAAGGGCTGCCCGCGGGCCCCTATTTAGATTGTTGCAAGGCAATGGAACCCTGCGGTCCCCATTGTGAGTAATCACAGTGGGTCCGCAGGCCCACAACCCGCGACCCCTGAGGATGCCGCATACGGGGGGGGTGCGGTGGCCACCGCCACCCACCTCTCCAATGCAATTAATAATTTTTTTTAAAAAAAAAATTTGTTTTTTTTAATAAAACTTTTCTTTTTAATAAAGCCTTTCAATGTTTTTTTTTTTAAATATATATATATAATCTTATTTATATATATATATTTCTCTTTTTTTTAAAAAAAAATTTACTGGTGTAATATTTCTGTATTTTTTATATTAAAAAAATAGCAAGCTGATATTTTTTTTTTATTAAATATTTCCTGCAATATAATAAACACAATTTTCTTTTTCCTCAAGCACAAACTCAATAAACTATTTTTTTTAATAATATAGATATTTTTTCAATAAAAATTATAAATAGAATAAGAGAGATTTTCTCTTTCTTTTCTTTTGCAACATGCAATATGATAAAAACAAGAAGAATTTCTAACTTAATATTAATAATCTCAAGAAGGGTTTTCTTGTTTTCTAGCATGCAAATTAACCTTGTTTTCTTGTTTCCTCTCAGATTTGGACTCAATTTTGGTAAGCACCAGATGAAGGAAAGTTTTCTACTCTTCAAGGTGAGACAAACATAGATCTGAGGGTTTGAAGTAATTTCTCCAACAATAACCAATTTCCTTCCAAAGAAGACATTTTCACTCAAATTGAAACCCTAAGGGCAAATCCAAACAAAATCCTTCCATACGAAAACCCTTATTCCCATTTAACATTCAATACCCAAAAATGAAACCTTTATGCTCACAATCACAGATCGGATAAGAAAACATGTAGGAAAACACAAATTGAAACCAAGATCACATTTTTATCAATTTACTCAATCAAAACATCAAATACTCAAAAAAGGAAGATCAAATAAGGGATCCTAGCTTTTTAGATACATAGAAGACGGGGATTTGAAAGATAGAATTTAAAAGATGAAGATCCTACCTCAATAACAGATAAGAATCACAAATTCACAATCCAAGCAAGAAGAATTCTACAAATCCAAGAAAGCTCTCAAAGTCATATTGGTAAAGGAATTCCATCCACCTTCTCTGTCTAGCATTCAGATTAGGCTGGGTAAAGATATACTAAAGCCTACAGTGATCGCTATGAAGCTCAAATCGGTGTCCCAAAAGAAAGTATCTCCATCATACCAAAGCATGGAAAACCACAGCTAACTCTAGATCGTGAGTAGGGTAGTTAAGCTCATGATCCTTGATTTTGCAAGACTCATAGGCAATCACTCGCCCATCCTGCATGAGAACTGCTCCAATACCCTCTAATGATGCATCAACACATACAACAAAATCTCCCACTGGATCAAGCACAACTAGGATAGGTGCACTAGTCAAACACACCTTGAGACTCTGAAAATCCTCCTCGCACTTCTCTGTCCATACAAACTTCTTCCCTTTTCCGCTAAAGAGAAGTAATAGGATGTGCCACCCTAGAGAAGTTCTTCACGAACCTGCAATAGTATCCCACATGACCCATGAAATTGTGTACCTCAGACACATTAGTGGGTGCTGGCCACTCCACAATAGCCTGAATCTTCGAAGGATCTACTAAGATACCTTCTCCAAAAATGACATGACCAAGATACTGAACCTCAGTCTGGAAGAAATCACACTTAGTCGAATTGGCATAAATTTGATTCTTCCTAAAACACTCCAGTCACTTCCTAGAGATACCTTGTATCAGGAGGTGAAAGCTGAGATAGAGTCAAGGAGACCTTTAGAGGGTAGATTCTCTAGTTATGTTTTGGAGACAGATGGTCTTCTGCATCATATGGGCAAGATTTGTGTACCACCATTGGATGATTTGCGTATATTAGTGTTATCCGAGGCTCATCATGCACCCTATTCGGCACATCCAGGTGTCAAGAAGATGCATACAGATCTTTGACAGCTCTATCATTAGGCTGGTATGAAGAGGGAGATTGCAGACTTTGTGGCTAGGTGTTTAGAGTGTCAAAGGGTTAAGGCAGATCATCAGCATCCATCAAGGCTTCTTTAGCCTAGTCTCATTCCATCGTGGAAGTGGGACATTATATCTGTGGATTTCATAGTTGGATTGCCTATGACTCCTCGTAGACACGATGCTATCATGGTGACCATTGATCGGTTAACCAAGGTGGCTCATTTCTCACCTATTAGATCATCATACACAGCAGCTTCTGTAGCCCGAGTCTTCATGCAGGACATTGTGAGACTTCATGGCATTCCTCTCCATATTATATCGAATCGAGATCCTGTTTTTACCTCAGCCTTTTGGACATCTTTATAGCACGATTTAGGTGCTCAGCTGAATTTCAGTTCAGCGTATCATCCTAAGACTAATGGACAGACAAAGTGGGTGAACCAGGTTCTGGAGGACATGTAGAGGATGTATGTCATGGACAGACAGACTCACTGGGAGGACTACTTGTACCTAGTGGAGTTTGCGTATAATAATGGTTATCACAGTTCCATTGGCATGGCACCTTTTCAGGTGTTGTATGGCCATCCTTGCCGTACACCTTTGAGCTGGGACAAATTGGAGGACCATATTCTTCTTGGTCCTGAGATGCTTCGAGACATGGAGCAGTAGGTAGTGAGGATTTGTGAGCATTTAGTGACTGCACAGGATAGATAGAAGAAGTATGCAGATGCTCACAGGGTGGATAGGCAGTTTGTAGTTGGAGATAGAGTGTTCCTAAGAGTGCACCCATGGAAGAGTCTGATCCATTATGGAAAGGGTTCAAAGTTGGCACCTCATTTTGTGGGACCATTTGAGATCCTAGAGAGGATAGGACCAGTTGCTTATCGACTTGCTTTGCCACCTAGCCTTTCGCGCATCCATGATATTTTTCATGTTTCAATTCTTAGGAGATATATACCTGCCATTATGCATGTACTTGATTGGAATGCATTATAGGTCGAGGATGGGTAGCTAGCTTTGGAGCCAATACATATTCTGGAGCAGCGGGGTGTGACCCTCAGGGATCGCACCATAGAGAAGGTAAGGGTCCAATGGGACCCAAATGATGAGTCTTCAGCGACTTGGAAGGATGCAGCCAGATTACGGGATTTATATCCCTACTTGTTTACGGGCTTCCAGGAGTAAGCCTAATCCTAGGGGGGCGGATGTAATACCCACTCATGTTTTGCTTTTAGTTTGTGATGTCGTACTCTTTTAGGCATTGGTTTCAGTTGATTGGCCGAATTATTTTAGGCTACTTTCATGAGAGCCATTATTCTTTCAGTTGATGGTGATTATTGGTTATGATGTTATGGATGATTATCATGATGTGATGATTTATGTTTTGATCATATTGTACTTACCCCATACTTGCATGTGTATGGTTTTCATGTTTATGTACCTGTTTGCATGTTGTTGTGGTAGAGGATGGAGACGTAGTTACTTGCTTCGGCGAGATCCACATGTTCGACCGATCCCTATCATTGTTTGCGATATTATATTATGTATGTACATGCGTGTTCTTTTGATGACAGGATTGTAGGTATAGGGCATTGTCTTCCCTGAATTGACAGGTTTGAGCGTGCCCATAAATATTCATCTCAATGATAAAGAGGGGAGGTAACATACAGATCCAAAACCCTAACCTAAGCCTAATCATCCTAATGTTGGATGAGTTTTAGTATGACTACCCTATTCAGATTTGTCTAGGTTCACAGAATTTAAATACCCTCTCTCCTGAGTACTTTTGTGTTTTGCTTGATTATGCTTTTAGGCGTCTGTTGGGGTTTTGGGATATGAGCCTTCATGGTGTCTTGTGTGGATTTCCAGTGCATGTGTCTTATTATGTTTTGTTGATTTGATTGTCTTTTCTGAACCTAGTGTTCTGAACTTAGGATATGTGATCCTTGAGAATGAATCATATGGTTAGTGAGAACCAGTAGTTCCTATATGGGTAGGAACTAGTTTATGAGTTCATGAGATTATTTATGACCTTGAGCTTAGAGCATGGTTAGTTAGGTGTATCTTAGGGGAGTGACTTACAATAGGATTCTGGAGCCCAAAGAGGCCAGTCCAGGGTGAACTATCGTAAGTTGATTAATAAGTGATAACTTAATAATAAAACTTGGGGTTAACATTAAAAACAAGATTAGTTAGCATGTTGAGAGTCTAGGGTCCAGAGTGACCAGTCCACGATAAACTCGACTAGATGATGCTTGAGGGTTCGGGGTCCATAGAGACCAGTCCCGGGTAACTCAAGTATATGACCATGTGATGACACTCCCTTAGTATGTAGCCTAAGTCTCCTCCACAAGTCCTGTTGTACCTTTTATAGTTGTGTCTTTGGACATTTGGCTTTTGGATTCAGTATTTAGTTTATGTTGGTGTTTTGGATATCCTATGTATGTTCCTTTATCTTTGGATGGTGTACCTTTGCTTGATCTTAGATTTTCAGTTGTCTTGATCTTTCCATCCTTGTACTTTTGCTTTAGTCTTTCTTGTTGTGATCAAAAAGCTTCTAGGAACTTCCTATGTGTTTCTTTATGATGGCTTGTATACCTTTGATTTCCTTCATGTTGTATACCCGTGTGAGTGGGCCTATTATTATCACCTCAGCACTATGGGACTGGACCTTTGATTCCACGTGGTCGGGTGGTAGTGATTCTTATTACCATTGAGATTCCATTGGTCCTTCTTCATGCTTGGGTGATCTTTGATGCAGTTCTATCTTCTGATTCCTTTGGAGGATGTACCATGTTGTATTCATCATGTTTATCTTTGGAGGTTTTGATCTTATCATATCAGTTGTAATCTTGTAATAGTGTATCGGATGTGGTACCTATATTA
This sequence comes from Thuja plicata, assembly GCA_018584345.1. NCBI lineage: Eukaryota > Viridiplantae > Streptophyta > Pinopsida > Cupressales > Cupressaceae > Thuja > Thuja plicata. The sequence continues at coordinate 2,546,306 of MU226544.1, forward strand.
GTTGTTGTATCATACTTGTATTAGAGTGATTACCACATACCCTGTGTCATGTGCAGAGGATGTGAGTTATGAGATGTATATTATTGGATTCATTTGATGTATCTTTTGTGTTAGTTCTTTATAGTTGTTATTCATAGATTATCTTGCTTAAGTGATTCTACGTCAAGGAACCCTCAAGGATTGTTATCTCTATATAATTTTTACTTATGTGTATGTCATGTACTTCATTGCATCGCTTCCATATTGTTATCATTGTTGTTTGTAAACATTTAAAAAAAAATTATCCTGTTAACTCAGTGTCAAGTTTAGGTTAGTTCTCCTGGGTTCCCTGGCGGGGCATTACACCGAGTAAGAAAGCCGAGAAAGCATTACCAATAAGAAGAATCAAAAGCATAGAAGAACTTCACAGTGATGCCTGATGGACAAACAACCCTGACGGACAGACAACCCCAACGAAGATGCCTGAGGAGAACTGAAGTGTTGACCGAAGCTAACAAAGAGTTAAACACCGAAAGGAACTAAAGTTTAGAAACAACAAAAGACTTAGCTAGAAAAAGATAAAGGAGTTAACTGGTTGTTAATATTTTTTTTATTGACAAGTTAAAGCCAGAGATAAGAGAAAGATTTAAAGTTGTTTTATTACAATTTTCAAAGAGAAATCTACGGGATAAAACTAAAGTAAAGCTTTAAAGAAAGATTGGCTAGAATTGCGGATCACGCCAAGAACAAGAAAGTCAAGAACTGAGAAACAGTGAAATCATATCTATAAAGAGACAAGATAATTCATTGTGAATTAGGATTGAATAGAGAATAAGGATGCTAGAGAGAAAATGGTGAAGAATAACTTCATACAGTCCTGATCAATCAAGCTGAAGAACAGAGCTAATTCTATGAACACCAAGCAACAGAAAATAACAACATCACCGAGAAGAAAGAAGTGGAGAAAAGGTATTGAAAAGATACAATGACCATAAAGGTATTACGATCTTACAATAGATCTAAAAATGTGCAAAGTATAGTTGTACATGTGAACAGATCATTTACTATTTCAATTTAACCATTGGTTCAGAAAGTCTCTTAACCGAGCAGGCCTTAACAGTCCTTTCTATATTTAGATGCATCCCAAGAAGTATCAGAAGGTTTGGTTATGAAGATAGCATAAGATGCCAGATACCATTTGACAAACTACACTGGGTTTGGTCATAAAAGGTAGCATAGAGATGCCAGATATCAAGTGACAAACTATTCTATTTAAATCCTCTAACAAGGTCACACCTAATAGTGTGTTTGTAACCTTTAATAGGGTTGGCTCTTCACCAATCTCACTTCAGAAGAGTGAAAATTTTGGGTTACCGGTCCCAAGTGGTTTTTCCCTTAACATGGTTTCCATGTTAAAAATCCATGTGTCAATGTGTTTATGAGTCATTACTTTATTGTTTTGCATTACAAATAACTAATATGGATTGATCGGTATACTCTAATTTATTTACTCAATTTTGATAAATGAAAGACTGCTAATTGATAAACAGTAAGAATAAGGTTTAACAGTGAACTCCGAGCAGTAGTTGTGATTATTTAAAGGCATTCATCTTGTAGGACTGAAGATAACTAGAGGCTTATAATTGTGGTAATAATTTTTTGGGTTAATTTATTGGAATATTTTTTAGGCCATTGATTCACCCCCTCCCCTTCCCTCTCAATTATTCTAAAAATTGGCATCAGAGCTTGTGTGCTTAGAAAGGGAGTTTAACAACTTAAGAAAAAGATCACAACATGAGCAAACAAGATGTGCCCAAGTTGAACAAGGACAACTTTGCATCATGGCAAAGCAGGATAAGACTCCATGTATCAGATTTTGGAAATGATGTTACTCAATACTTGGATACTGAATATGTGTTTCCTAAAGGACCTCACACACTTGAGAAATTAAGAGAAAAGCATGAGCATAATTCTATGATGATAGAACTTGCATCCTCACTCTCTGATGTTGAATTTGAAGATGTCAAAACACGCACCTCTGAAAAACAAATGTGGGATAAATTGAAGCTGGTACATGGAGGAGATGGTAATGTACTAAGAGCTAAGGAAGAAAGCCTAAGAGGTAAATTTGATGAGCTAAGAATGAGAGAAGGATAAAATATCACTTAGCACAACTGCACAATAAAAGAGGTAGTCAATGTTATCCGAGGAGTTGGAAGCATACTTGAAGAAGAAATAGTGGTAAGTAAAATCTTAAGAACCTTACTGCCTGTATATGCTATTAGAGTGTCTGCTATACAAGAAATGAGAGAAGTAGAAAATAATAATGTCACTTTAGATAGTTTGGTTGGTAGACTAATTTTACTTGAGATGAATAACTTTGATAACATTGTCTTACCATCTATTGAGTCTACATTCAAATATTCTTTGAAAATAAGTAAGTCAAGTCATAAACACACTATTGAAAATGATAGTGAAATTGATAGTGATGACCAAGATCTTGATGAGATTGAAGCACTAATGGCTAGAATATTGCAGAGAGGCAAAGGTAGATACAAAGGTAAATTACCACTTGTATGTTTTAATTGTAAAGAGATTGGACACTTTGCTGCTATATGTCCTAACAGAAGAAAAGATGACAGAAGTAATGATAGATCATTTGAAAACAAGTTTGATATAAGTGACAACAGAGATTACCGAAGCAACCGACAATCTGATGGAAGAGATACCCTAGACTACAAGGACAAAGGGAAGAAAGCTTTCTACCTAGCTGAGAACAGAGATGGAGATACTGACACCGAATCTGATGAAGACATTGAGATGGTATTTGTGGCCATGAAGGATGATTCAGATGAAGAAGAAAGGTATGTAAAGTTTGAAACTTTTGAGAACTATAATGGTGGATCAGTAAGAATGGGTAATGGCAATCCTTGTCTAGTTGAAGGTAAAGGAACTATAATGCTGAATAACCTGATCAAATGTGAAAATGCATACTGGGTAAAAGGACTTAATTATAATCTATTGAGTGTTTCATAGCTGAATAACATAGGTCAGCGAGTAGCATTTGAGAATAAGAAGGAAAAGATATTTAATGAATCAGGAAGGTCGATCAGAATTGGTGAATAGAAAAAAGGTAAGCTATTCTATCTTGATGATATAAACAGTACTTGTTTAATGGCTAGAAACGAAGACATATGGTTGTGGTGTAAAAGGTTATGTCATGTGAATTTTGACAACATGATTAAGATAAGAAATAAAAGGAAAGAAAGAGGCTTAGCAAGCATGTCAAAGCCTGAGCATATCATGTGTAAGAATTGTCAAAAAGGTAAGATGACAAAGTCTAGTTTCAAGAGAAAAGCCCATACATCTAATGCTATTCTAGAATTCATCCATACTGATCTATGTGGACCCATGAGAACAAAGAGTTACTATGGTGATAGATATTTCATTCTCTTTGTTGATGATTATTATAGAATGAAGACAGTTATGTTTCTAAAAGAAAAATCAGAAGCATTCAAGATGTTTAAATGGTATAAAGCTATGGTAGAAAAACAAAGTGGTAAGGAATTGAAATGCTTAAGATCAGATAGAGGAGGAGAATTTGTTTATGATGAATTCACTAACTATTGCAATGAGCATTGAATTAAAAGATAGGTTTCTACACCAAGAACACCATAGAAAAATGGGATTACTGAAAGGAGAAGCATATCAATTATTGATTGTGCAAGAACACTGATGATTGAGAAAAGCATCACTCAAACATTCTGGAGGGAAGCTATCAGTAATTCTATCTACACATTGAACATAGTACAATTGAAGAAAGACACCAAGAAGAAACCCTATGAGCTTTGGTATGGTTACACACCCAATGTAAGTTACTTCATAATCTTTGGTAGTCAATGTTATATTTTGAAAGATGATAGATATAAAGATTGACTCCAAAAGTGATGAAGGTATCTTTCTAGGGTATTCCACCAAGAGCAAGGCTTATAAATGTCTTAACAATTCCTCTAACAAGATCATTGAAAGTGCAAATATCAGAATAGATGAATATGTAGAGAAAAATGATAAGGAAAGTATAAAAGAATAAGAAGACTAAAACAGGTTTGTTTACACTGAAGAACCTGACACTCTAACCGAGCAATAGTCTATCTCTCCCGAGCAACAGAACATTGCACCTGAGCATCAGGCTGCAAATACCAAAAATCAATAAAATGATGTTGCAAGAGATGGAGATTAGAATGAAGGTCAATATGATGAACAAATAGCTAAACCGATACTTGCCAAGTATGTCAAAAGACATCATCCACAAAACCAGATCATATGAGACAAGAAGGGTGGAATGAGAATAAGAAGTAAGTCATTGAACACTAGATCTTTAATTTGTGATTTTGAGCGTAAATCTGTTAATACTACACTTGATAATGAAGAACGGGTCAGTACCATGAATGAAGAAATAGAGAAGATTGAGAAGAACAGTACATGGACATTAGTACCGAGACCAGATGACAAGAATGTCATCGGTACCAAATGGATATTCAGAAAAAAGCTGATTGAGAATGTAGAAGTCACAATAAATAAAGAAAGATTAGTATGCAAGGGGTATGCATAAGAAGAAGGTATTGATTAGGGAGAAACCTTTGCACCCATTTCTAGGCTAGAAGGAGTAAGAATCTTACTTGCTTATGCTGAATTCAAAGGATTCAAGGTATACCAGATGGAACAACCAGAAGGGTTTGTTGATCCAGACAAGAGAAACATGGTATGTAGACTGCATAAAGCCTTGTATGAATTAAAACAAGCACCTAGAGCCTGGTATGAAATACTTCACTCCTATCTCATAAGCATTGAATTTGTAAGAACACGTGAAAATAGCCATTTGTATTTAAAAGAAGATACTGATGGTAACATTCTGATTGCTGAAATATTTGTTAATGATATCATATTTGGGGGTAGTTATATGTTATGTAAATCATTTTCTAATGAAATGAGCAAGGAGTTTGAGATGTCTATGTTTGGGGAGATAAAATTATTTCTTGGTCTATAGATTCTTCAACAAGATGCAGGCATATATATCACACAATACAAATACATCAAGTGAGTGTTGAAGACATTCAAGATGGAAGATTCCAAGCCAGTTGGAACACCTTTGGAAACCAGATGTAAGCTGACAAAAGAAGACAAATAAAATGAGGTAAAGTAGACTCTATATAGATCAATGATTGGAAAACTGATGTATGATGTTCATATTAGACCAGACATAGCACATGCAGTTGGAATAGTTGCAAGATTCTCTGCTAATCCCAAAGAATCACACATGATTTTTGTCAAGAGAATTCTGAGATATCTAAAGAACATCGAGGACTATGGCTTATGGTATAAAAGAGAAGGCAAATTTGAACTTCAAGTCTATACAGATGCTGATTGAGCTGGAAAATTAGATGACCAAAAGAGCACAACTGGAGGAGCATTCTTCATGGGTGACAAACTTGTTAGATGGATCAACAAGAAGCAAGGATGCATCTCATAATCTACTGTAGAAGCAGAATATGTGGTTGTTGCTGCAAACTGCTCTAACATTTCCTGGATCAAATAGTTACTGGAAGGTATGAATATGAATATTCTTGAACCAGTGATTATCTATTGTGGTAATACCACTGCAATTAATATTTCTAAGAATCCAGTCATGCATGCTAAGACTAAGCATATTGCAATCAAGTATCATTACTTAAGAGAACACGTGCAAGAGAAAGAGGTGATACTGGAATATGTTTAATCAAAGGAACAATTAGCTGATATATTCACAAAGCCATTGCCTAAAGATACATTTGAGTACTTGAGAAATAGACTAGGGGTCCGAACCTTGTCTTTTGGTCAGTAAGCTGACTAGGAGGCTGCATCAGCCTACACATAATCAGAAGATCATTCATGTTGACGCAAGCAAAGAGATGGACTGCGAAAGATACATCAGTACACATAAAGGTACATATCTGCACCAAAAACCAGAGTCACTATATTATTGATGGATAGGGAAATTCAAGGAGTATATTATAAAAGGTGAAAGGATATAACTTTGGCATGGTCAATGTTTACTTTGGCATTGTTGTCAAAGGGAGATAAGTTCCTAAGAATTCAAAGGGAGAGATTATCATTATCCAAAGGAGAGAATATACAGACTATCCAAAGGGAGAGATTACATATGAAATATCTATCATATGAGAGAGAGAGAGAGAGAGAGAGAGAGAGAGAGAGAGAGAGAGATGTAACCTGTAAGGGAGAGAATATCAAAAGGGAGAGAAGTATCATGAGGGAGAGATGACTATATTGTTGTCAAAGGAAAAGAGATGATCAAGGAGAGGAATAGTCAAAGGGAGAGACAACATCAAGAAAGAATCAGAAGCTGCTACATCTATCCTATAAAGGGATTGAAGAAAGCACTCTGCAAGAAACAAATCTAAGCTATATAATCTTACCGAGAGCCAAACATTTGTATTGGTTATAGAACAAAAAGATTGGTAGATTGATGACCTACAACTGATATATTTCATATTGTATTAGTGATAATATAGTTTGATAATGTAGTGTATTGTCATCAATGCCAAAGTGAGAGATTGATGAACTATAACTGATTGATTGATGTTAAGTTGATGACCACCAGGCTACAGAAATTTAATGCAAGACATTAAATCAGTTAATGTATGTATTGTCATTGATGTCAACTTGATATAATTTGATTGGTTATATACATAGTGTCAAAGACTTTATAGAACTAGAAAGATTAAGGCTATGCTTTTAGTAATGCATAAAAGATCAATATTCACTAAGTGACTACAAACACCGAAGGGCAGTGCACCCCGATGGACAGAGAAACCTAAGAAGAAAGTCATAGTGATGCCCGAGAAAGAAACCCGAGCAAGCATTACCGATGAGCAGAATCACAAGCATTACTGACGAGAAGAACTTCATAGTGATGCCCGACATATAGACAACCCCGACGGATAGACAACCTTGACGGAGATGTCCAAGGAGAACTGAAGTGTTGACCGAAGCTAACAAAGAGTTAAACACCAAAAGGAGCTGAAGTTCAAAAATGACAAAAGACTTAGCTGGAAAAAGCTAAAGAAGGAGTTAACTGGTTGTTAATATTATTTTAATCAACAAGTTAAAGCCAGAGATAAGAGAAATATTTAAATCTATTTTATTCCATTTGTCAAAGAGAAATCTACAGGATAAAACTGAAGTAAAGCTTTAAAGCAAGATTGGCTAGAATTGCGGATCACGCCAAGAACAAGAAAGTCAAGAATTGAGAAATGGTGAAATCGTGTCTATAAAGAGACAAGCTAATTCATTGTGAATTAGGGGTGAATAGAGAAGAAGGATGCTAGATAGAAACTGGTGAAGAACAACTTCATACAGTCCTGATCAATCAAGCTGAAGAACATAGCTAATTCTACGGACACCGAGCAACAGAAAAGTATAGCATCACCGAGTAGAAAGAAGTGGATAAAAGGTATTGAAAAGATACATTGATCAAAAAGGTATTATGAGCTTACAATAGATCTTAAAATCCGCAAAGTATAGTTATATATGTGAATAGATCATTTACTGTTCCAATTTAACCATTGGATCAAAAAGTATCTTAACCAAGTAGGACTTAACAATACTTTCTATATTGAGATAGATCCCAAGGAGTATCAAAAGGTTTGGTTATGAAGATAGCATGAGATTCCAGATACCATTTGACAAACTACATTGGGTTTGGTCATAAAAGGTAGCATAAAGATGCCAGATATCAAGTGACAAACTATTCTATTTAAATCCTCTAACAAGGTCACACCTAACAGTGTGTTTGTAACCTTTAACAGGGTTGGCTCTTCATCGAGCTCACTTAAGAAGAGTGAAAATTTTGGGTTACCGGTCCCAAGTGGTTTTTCCCTTAACAAGGTTTCCACGTTAAAAATCCATGTGTCAATGTGTTTAAAAATCCTATTGAGATAAATGATGATATAGTTGACACAGAAGCAAAAAAGGTTGATGAGTCAGAAAAGAGTAACGAAACAAAACATGTTACTGAGACCACAAGTTGATACAGAACAAAGTGAATAACAAAAAGATCAAGAAAAAGAGAAACAAACAAACAAAGAAATAATTACAACTGGTACAGGTGGGAAGAGTATTATAGATGAGTATGAAACACCAAAGGATAATGCCCCTAGTGATTCACAAACTAAAATAGAGGACACCGATGAGAAGAACAAGCCGAAGGAAATAGAAGAACAAGAAGAAGATGCATAATTTGATATTCTGAAGAAAGATTTTAATAAGTTGAATCCCAAGGAACAGTTATTATTTTCAAGAGAACTAGCAGAAAAGGCTAACAAGAATATAATGAAGCAAAAGAAGTACAAAACAAAAATCCTAAGGAAAACCATTGCTATACTTTCTGATCTAGTACATGATGTCGATATTGATGAAGAAGCATCCATGATTGATCAACTTAAAATCTTAGTTGATGCAATTACTAGCCTAGGTCATGATATGGAAGAGAAAATGATCAAGAGAGCAGAGAAGATATTGGAGAAGGAGATGATGGAGAAACTATTACAGAAGATTGCACTTGAGAAATTTTCATTGTTTCAACTAGTCAAAGAACTAATACAATCACTACTTGAAGTTGGAAAAATCTTCAACAATTATCTATTCCGACCAACTTCATTGCAAAGATTTTGAAAAAGAAGAAAAAGATAGAAATAGATTTGACTAAACTTGTCAACCAATTAGATCCATTGAACAACTCAATGATGGAATATACTGCAAAGATGAAAGCATTGACACATAAGGAAATGGAACTAAAAGTTGGGGAGGACAAAATAAGGTTGACCTTGCTAGAACTGCAAGGATTTCTGACTCCACACATGTCTATTATCAAAGCATATCTTAAGAAAGATGAACTTTTAATAGGTACTCTAGACATGAGTACAATTGATAGTATGGAGGATTTGGATTTAGGAATAAATGGTCATCACATTGCCCTGAAAACACTAAAAAAGTTACAAGAGCATTTTCTCAACACTGTTAAGGTACATTTCAAGATTATCTTTGACATATTATAAAGTATGAACACCCTTGTATATATATATTTTTTATCATAGTTTTTGGCATTATTGTCAAAAAAAGGGAATATATAAGTAGATCAAAGGGGGAGTATATAGTAAAATGAAGAGTTATACAAGTTTTTGTTGGAAAGTTCACTCCCAGAGAATACATGACTTATTTTGTGTTGTCAGTATGGCAACAAAGTCATATAAAGTTTTTGTCAAGTAAACTTGGAAGAAAAAACTAAGTATAGAAAACAGGGCAGACAAAGTTATGTAGTGATCAACACACCAGCGCACGTGCGAGCAATCAAATCAGGGTATGTGCATTCACATATATGTTTTATGTTACGTGTACATAATAAGTCCAGACATGCATGGTACGGAATGACAGTATGGATAAGTTACAACAAGAACAATACTACTGCAATTCAGAAGACAGAGCATGGAATCGACTTATGTTTTGGATCAGCGTATAATATTTTGTTGTGTAAAGGACAAGCGCCTATGATAGTATGTTTGTAATCATGTATTTTTTATTGTAGTAAACACACTTAAGCCAATTTGTTTGGAAGCGTTGTGTATTATGTTTTTGGGCCGACTATGGTCTTTTTTTGGGTCGCGTCTATTCAGGCATGAACATATATAAATGTAATGATAAGTTATATTAGAGGTGTGGAAGAATATGCATAAGAGAGATATAGAAGAAAAGTATAGAGAATTCAGTATGAGATAAAGCTCTTTAAGAGAGTAAGATCATCAACGCATACATGGAACTGATCAGACAGCAGTGTCATCACAATAGTTCACTTTTGATATAGTGTATATCAACTATCAGAAGGTTGTAGCCTTCATCTTATTGAGAAGTGAGCTCTGGCAGTGAGCCATATACCTTTAACAGGGTTTTATAAAGACTCCTAACAGGGTCATTGTACTTGCATTGTAAAGACTGCTTCTAACATGGCAAAGGAAATTTAACAGGTTCATTATACTAGTAAAATATTTGTGAGTACTAATTCCCACTGAGGTTTTCCTCTGATCAAGGTTTCCCTGTAATCATATCATGTGTTATGTGTTCTTTTGTTAATCTTCATTGGATGTATATTTTATTTATGTTTAAATTTTTGAAATATAATAAATAGACAAACACTGATTCACCCCCCCCCCCCTCTCAGTGTTTCTAACAATTGGTATC
>MU226544.1:2602817-2615197 GCA_018584345.1 Thuja plicata
ATTAAATTCAATTATTGAAAATGAGGATATTTATTTAATAATTAAATATTATTTAATTCCTTTTCATGTGTCTCAGCTAAAGAGGGTGAATTTAGTTTAATTAAAGTGCTAGGACTTTATTAATTAAATTAATTCGATCATAGGGTTTGTTTAGCCAAATAGATATTTAGGAATTAAATATGATGTATGATTAATACAGATTTAGGATTTTCTGCATTTGACACTCAGGTCGAGTAGAGTCACTGAAAACTCAGAATTGCCTAGTACAATAGGACTTTGATGATTTAGAAGAATGACAAATGCAAAAAAATTGGTTAGGGTTGTAAGATGCCAATTTTGGGGTGTTACAGGGATTTCCCCATCTCACTAGGACCATATACCCTATAGGACATAAATTTATGTAAATCTTTGGCCTTCGAATGGGATGATTGTCCCCTACAACTCTATGACATAGTGCGGCCTCGATTTGACCCTATAGGCACATACAGCCACATTATTGGCAAGTTCTACATTCATGAACCACACTTGGAGGATCACTGGATGAACTGCGTAGATGATCATGAGGTCAGAATCTAGGATTATTGTAGAATGACTCTTACCTTGGAAAAGGAAATCATAAAGACCCTTATTCCCCCAAAGGTTTGGGAGTATGATTTAGAAGAGGTCCTAGAGGCCATCTATACAGATGACAAGATATATGACTGACCCATCATGAACACAGAGGTCGATAAAGATGAGAATGATGACATAAATTTTTGTGCAAGGCACGTGATGAGGACGATAGAAGAATGGATCAAGAGGCCATACAAAATGATCCCAATACCTGTGAAAATATTGATGGATCTACCCAACAAGGTGGATAAATAGCGTGGAGAGATAAATAAAGTATCGTAATACAAGAAGGCACCGCCACAAAAGCCAAGCACGATGTATGGACATGAACGTGCAGTAGAGTACGGATCAAACCCAAGGCCCAAGGCCCCTAAAACAAGAATGACTGGGAAAATAGATCCCCCCATGGGGCCCACACAAGTTTCACCCCATGAAGTACCCTCCACCTCTGGACAATCTCGTCCTACCACCAGAAAGGGGAAGAAGACATATAAAAGGAAGAAGGTTTATGCGTCTCCACAATTAGAAACCGTATAGGAGGACCCACAAGAGGAGGAGGAGGAAGATGTCCCTCTAGTTAAAAGAATGAGGTCTCAGAAAAGAAGAGGAAAGGATAATAGTAGAAAAGCACCAGGAGGATCCTAAAGATCAAGAGAACCCCTTAGATGCTCTAGGATCAGATGAGTTCCAGATGTCAGACTTTGAGGGTCTTGAAGGTTTTTCAGACCAGGGCCAGGATACACCAGGTTATGCAATTGGATATGAAGTAGGTGGTCCTTCTCTTTTTCAACCATAGGTTATCTTAACTCCACCTCCTATTCAATTCACTAATCCAAATCTAAATACACCCAAGGTGGGAGATAATTCGAAGGAAGATCAAGGGTCCGAGAATCAAGAGTCTCCAATAATTCAAGGTGTGACTACCAATGAGCCTACCCCAGGGACCAATACTATTATAACACCCCTTCACATCCCCACTCTACAAACTACTCTCCCACCTCCTATTTCTACTCCACCCCCATTTCTCACAACTCCACCAACTACTCTACCATTTCCAATCCCAAATCTCTCAACACCTACTCCACCATCGCGAAACCCCTTGACTTGTCACATCCCAACACCGGGAGGATCATTAACTAGAGAGGCTACATCAGCCTTCAAAACCATAGTGGGGGTTATGACTGGTCTCAATACCAAAGCCTTGGTTAGTTCCTCAGGAGAGGAAGACAAAAGTTAGGAAAGACAAGATGAGGCAATGCAAGAGGGAGACAAGGCAGAAGAAGAAAAGGGGGAAGAAGGAGAACACCAAGGAAAAGGGAGTGAAGAGGAATAGAGGAAAGAACAAGGAGAGGGGTAAGACAAAGAAGTGACTCTAGGGTTTCAAAATTTAGATTCAATTCTTCAAATTACCCCATACGAGCCGGTCACTGTATCTAGTAGACCCACCTAGTTTACCAAAGAAATTAATTCCAGGAGAAGAACCTATTCAGATAAAGATGAAGGGGAGAACATGGATGTAGCATCCTTAGGACAAACCTTTCATCAAACAAAATCCATATTACCAGCCTGACAATGTCCTATGTCACTCAGGACACTAGGGGATGCTGGAAGGCATAGGTTGCAGTCCCATCTGCCAGCACTTCTCAAGCCCCAACTACCTCAGAAGACTATACATTGGAGGAGGTAGATTTGGGGGAACCTACCAGGGAGGGGAGCAAGACACTAGCAGCGTTAGGGCCCAAACATGCTCTAGGTTTTATGAGTAAAGATGAAGATACCATAAAGGCCTCGACTGAACAAAATGAAGCCTTTAAGAGGTTCATCCACAAAATGGTTGGTCCCATCAACCCTAACTATTTGGAGGCCTCACTATAGGTAGTGTTGGATAAAATAAATGCCCCAAACTTACTAGCAGGTCTAACTCCCTCCTTCATCAAAGAAAGTGCAGATTGGAAGGAGGATTTTGAGCAATACGGGGAAGGGGCCATCAAGAAAATATTTAGACCTTATAGGGTTATACTAGTGGAGGTTACAAATATGATAGATTTGATGACAGAAGATGGTGTCCTGGAATCTAAGACAAGCAAATGGAGAGCCGCTCTCTAGGATTTATAGATCATCAGAAGACAGTGCTTCAAAATCTTGGTAAAGATATATGAAGGTGAGGAGCTAGACAAATTTGAGACATGGATCAAGCACATAACCAAGATAATTAGCATTTATGAGAAATGTTAGAATTCCATATTAGATAAACAGAAAGAGGTCCTGGAATGGGTGAAAGAAATAGATATCTTCTTTATAGGGATCAGCCTTGATCTATATCGAGATGAAGATAAACATTTCTTACGGCCATCCAAAAAAGTGGTCCAACAATTCTGGGACATCATGGTAGGTATAGGGACCAAGGAGGCCCTACAACAATTATTTTATTCAAAGGAATAAATGACGAAGATGACCGATCACGTAGAAGAGATGTAGTTCTTCACTTCTAAGCTAACAACCTTCAAGGAAAAGCAGGAACATAAATTTAACAGGGAAAAAAGGAAGGAGATAAACTATGAAGAAGTCTAGGAGATCATACAAAGGCTCTGGGCTGCACACCCTGAGGTATTCCCAAATTGACCCCTTGGGCCACAGAGTAGTTTTGAAGATTTCCTAAGGCAGGTTTTAGAGTTTTCAGCCTTTCGACCTTTCAGCCCTGCCAACAACCCAGCTCTTCAGCCTTTCGGCCTTTCAATATTTTTGGCCTTTTGTCCCTACAGAGTTTTTGGCCTTTCGGCCCTCAAATTTTTTGGCCCTCTTGGCCCTCTAAGTTTTTGATCTTTTCGGCCTTATAGATACTTCGGCCTTTTTGGCCTCTGACAAGTCCAAACTTTGGACCAAAGTTAATGGTAAACACTTAGAAGTTTGACATAAAAGGTTTCAGAGTAGAGGTCGGGGTCCAAAAAAACTGGGTGTTTCCAGTGAGATCACATTTTCTCCACACCAGTTGAACTCCAAATCCAATTGATGGCAGCTTGAGTTCATTTTGAAGGGACTAAGGTTTCCCTATTAGTCACCACCGCCAGAAGGGTTCCAGATGAAGATTCCAAGAAAGACTTCCATAAACAAGAAGAAGACTCCAAGTTTTCAGAGGGAACCCTCCTTTTCTCTCTCTCTTCTTGGCAAGTTTGACCCACCTTGCATGGGAAAACTGATTGTAAATGGGTTCATGAATCCATGTGAGTTATCTAGCGTTAGTTAAGAATAGTTTCCCTTTCAGTAAAGTTTTAGTTTAATTTATTTTTCTCTCTGATGCCCTAAATTTGGAATTCAGAGTTGTGGATCAAATTCTATATATTGTAATCACAAATCAATGTAAAGGGTCAGATTATTAATGCAATAAAGATATACATTTGGTGCTTCATTCGTGGTGTGTGAATTTCTACTATCTGTGCAAAATTATTGAATGTATGCTTGCATTATTCATTATTTTCAAAGAGCCTCTTTTTTATTGTGTTTCAAATTTGCGTTTATTTTAGTTGGAGTTTGTTGTTTTTTTCTTTGCCTTTCTGTGATGAATGCGTGGAAGAGATCATCTTTGGGATTAACGCTAAAACTGTCTCATGGGTGTGCATATCTTGGTGGCTTCACAATCTGATCAATTTTGAAAATCTTGCACGAGTGAATACGTCTTCTCTCCAAATGCTTGCATCCGTGGGGTAGTGAATTGTGACTCGGTCTAGTTCATGCTTCGTGGGTTTACACCAAATTTCTCCCATCATTCAATTTGCAAGGAAGGGTTTACAAACGGTTTATGTCCATAGGATTTACTTTCAGTCATTTGCTTATTTTATCGTTACTCTACTCATTACTTTCTTCTGTCTTTTAAAATTCTAAATCTAACACCTTGGATAATATAAAATTACATTTTATTTATCAAACCCACCATACTTGCTAAAGCAGAAAATACCAAAAAAAAAGAACTAAAGTGTTTTGCAGTTTGATGTCTTGAACGTACCAGCAAAGGCCTCCTTGTGAACATTTACATTTATCTTCAACTGAGTAACCAAGTAGGTTGTGACCCAACCCCAGAGAACCTTGGGAATAACCCCGTTATTCTTTCAAAAGAGGAAATCAAATTCTCGAGATCCTAGCAAGTTGGCTTGTGACAAAACAACACTCAACAACTAATCTTATTGAATTTAACTCAAATTAAGAGACTGATAAAAACAAGAGAAGATATGCAAATCTTTTAATTGATATTTAAACTATATATTAATTTTGAATTATGATACTTAGGGAATTCAACACAGTGAAACACTCTATAAAATAAAATATCCGAAAGACTAATTGAAAATATATAACTTATAACCACAAATTAAAAAAAAGAGCACTTATCTTTATTAATGTTGAAATAATAGTACATCAGAGTCCATGTTGTAGTTGTAATCAAATTTTATCCTATTAAAATATTGTATTATATTGTCTTGTCTCTTTACATTATGTAGATATATGTGTTTGAGTGGCTTTCACACTTCTTCAGGGTGAAAATACATAACCCTTATTACAAATTATTTTGAAAAAATAATAAACTAACTTAAAAATAATTAGCTAACTTTCAGATTTGGATTTGGCCAAAAATCCAAAACACCTGGTGAAAAGATAATATTTTTGTTGGAGATAGGAAATTTGATTTCCCGAACTGGGTCATTTTTAGAGTTTTAAAACTTAACCATATTCAGCCTCTGTCGACATGATCTTTGTAGTAGGTAAAAATTCTAGCATTTTCTGAAGGCTTCAATTAGTTAGTTCTATTTATTTGTGTCATAAAGCTTTCTTCCTTTGATTTTTTTTTCAGTATGGAGAAACTTTCTTCTTGATTTTGGACTTCTAAATTCTCAAAGATTAGGGTACCAACAGTGGCTCTTTCTAGGGACGTATGCTCCCTGTGAGCATAGCAAGATTCCAGCTATCTCTGGAGAAGTAGACCATTAGTTAACTATCCTCTTCATAAAATATTTGTCTGAATTTAATTTGGTGGCCCCTAGACCCCAAAATTAATATTATTCTTTTCCTCTGTCAAAGATCTGATTCTAATCATGTAATACTTTGAATCTCCTAAAAATGATATTATATCGTTCCTTTTCCTTGTCAACTAGAATATTTGAAAATAGACAATTTTCAAAATTATTCAACCCCAACATTTGATCCTTTGTTGTATCTGATGCATCATCCTTATAGACTAAATTCATTGGTTTCACTTTATCAACACAATCAATGGCTTTTGATTTATGTTTTTCCTCTAAGATATAATCAGGTGCACTATGTTATTTGCTGGTTGGAGGATCCCTATACATATGATCAATCATATAAATATCTAAACTAAGTTCTCTTACTTGGATTTTTCCTTGCACACAATCTGCCCCATTTCCATTCTCCTGATACTATTTATCTTTACATAAATTTTTTGAAGATAGCTCATATTCAGGAACTATCTTCTTGCCAGGAATTTGATCAGATAAGACACTGATAATTTTTAGAACTAATCTTCAACACATTTTCATCATTATGTATGTTCAATTCTATCTCATTTTCACATGTGTGATATAACTTTTTTTCAGAGGATGAAATGATGCACATCTCATTTTTTGCATACACCTCCTCATACATATTCCAAGATTCATCATCCACAAAATGATTACTAGGCCCACTATTTTTATCATGATGCTGATGGACTTGATTGCATAGAAAATATTCTTCAAATGATGGATTCAAGGGCATAGACATATTTTCTTTTTCTTCCTCTTCAAATAATGAATTCAGGAACATAGAGAGCTTGGGCATATCTTCATGAGAGCTTTCATCTAAAAATTCTTCTTGTTTATATGTTGTATGTTGTTCTATTTCATATCCTCTCTTTGATTCTTGGAAGTTATCATCTCCTTCATCTAGGACTCCCTGAATATATACTGATCCATCAACTCGCTTATCATGGTGCATTGAGAAATAAAATTGACCACTCTTCTCAACATATTTTTGATATTCCATTGTCTAGTAATTATGAGATTTCTTTTGTACTGAGAATATCTTCTTCCTCATCATCATGGTCAATGATACCTATTTCCATGAAAATTTCACTACGTACAGATTCTTCTTCAATTTGATCTAAATTTTTCTCCTCCATGTCATCACAAGTACTCTTATGGTTCTCAAGAATGGGTGCTTCTTTATCTTATGTATGACTAGTGCACTCATCTTCCTCACCAAGATAATCATCAAGAACAAAGTCTTGTTCAATCTGAGCATAAGCCTCCCTTTTTCTGTCTTCCTCATCTTCTTCTAATATATGTTGAAGGAACTTTACAGAAGGATCATGTGATGTGATTCCCAACTCACACATTTTATTTATTAATTCCTTGTGTAGAGGCCTAATGTCTGAAGGTATCTCTCGAAGAATCCCTTGGAATCTCTCCAATCTCCAAAAGACATTAAGTGGAGACATTATATGATCCTCTTCCATGCTGTAACTTTGGTTTTCGTAATGTTCATAACACATGTTGTCTTCTTCACCACTGGCATCATGAAACATATCAAGAAACAGTTTCTCAAACTGTCTCCATGATGAGATACATTGTGTGGGTAGTGATTCATATTTTTTTTGTGCATAGTCCCTTAAAGTCCTACTAAATAATCTCATCACCTAATATTTTGCACAGATCTCATAATCTTCCATGAATATGTAAAATGCATCCAAGTGTTGTAGTGCCGATTCATCCCATTCTCCATGGAACCTTGGTAGAAGTTGTGAAATTTTTGGGGATAACTTATTTGGGATGCACTTAAATCTCCTAAGGCCCAATGGCCTAATGCAATCTCGAATAAATGGTCTTCTTTGAAATGGTTGAAACATCCTGAAAAAAATTGTCTCCCTTTTCAAAGAAGAAAACTATCATCTCTTTCTGAGTCTTCTCCATCAGTAGAGTCACTGACTGAAAATTTTTACCGAATAGAGTCACCACCTATTTTGAGGAAAATATTGATTTGTTGGTCTTCTAGATTCTTCCTTCTAGTAGAGTGTATTTTCAAACAAAACTGGTGTAACTATTGTCTGGTCTACAAAATTTGAAACTCTGGGTAACTTCACAATACTTATTATGAGCAAATCTCCCTAGTAGATTTACCAATTTGTTGGTGCCCAAAATCGAAGGATTCACTTTTAGCCAACTGACAGGTATAATGGTGATGCACCACTTGATACCTCTGCAACTTTGGCCTAATCAAGCCAAGGTTGGTAGGCCTAAATTAACCTTAAACAATCAAATTCGCTATGTCACACAACTTCGTACAAAAAACAAAGTTTCTCCAAAGGTGGTGAATGATCCATGGAGGAAAGAAACAAATCTCGTGATAATCTCTAGTCTATAAAGCTTGAATAAAATGGATTATACTAAGGACTGAAAAGTAATTATTTAGAAATAATGATTAAATAATCTACAAACTATAAAGTATGAACCAAATGACAATTTCCAAATAATGATTAGATTAGTGCCTTCTAAATACTTGGGCTATAGAGTCAGAAAACTCTCAATCCTAGGTACAATCGGAGACAGTTTTAAAAAAATGCTTTTGATAAAGCGAGACTATAACTTCACACGCTTCCACTTGACTTATAATTCAAATCAATCTATACAGCTAATCTTATCGAATTTAACTCAAATTAAGAGACCGATAAAAACAAGAGAAGATACACAAATCTTTCAATTGATATTTAAACTATTTATTAATTTTGAATTATGATACTCAGGGAATTCAACATAGTGAAACACTCTATAAATAGAATATCTGAAAGACTAATTGAAAATATATAACTTATAACCACAAATAAAAAAAGAGCACTTATCTTTATTAATGTTGAAAATAGTACATCAGAGTCCATGTTTTAGTTGTGATCAAATTCTATCCTATGAAAATATTGTATTATATTGTCTTGTCTCTTTACATTATGTATATATATGTGTGTTTGAGTGGCTTTCACACCTCTTTAGGGTGAAAAGACATAACCCTCATTACAAATTATTTTGAAAAAATAATAAACTAACTAAAAATTAACTACCTAACTTTCGGATTTGGCTTTGGCCAAAAATCCAAAACACCTCATGAAAATATAATATTTATGTTGGAGATAGGAAATTTGATTTCCTGAACTAGGTCTTTTTTAGATTTTTAAAATTTGACCATTTTCAGCCTCTGTCAACATCATCTTTTGAAGGCTTCGATTAGTTAGTTCTATTTATTTGTGTCATCAAGCTCCCTTCCTTTGATTTTTTTTTCAGTATGGAGAAACTTTTTTCTTGATTTTGGACTTCTAAATTCTCAAAATTTAGGGTACCAACATGGCTAAGTCTAAAATTTCCTAAAAACCCTCAAAATCTAGAATCTATATCTTAACTCCTATGAAGCTGAAATGACTCTCAAACATCCTGAAAATATATACATAAATGTAGCTTATACTTAAATGTTACATTTTATGTATTTTTTGGTGTTTTAATTGGTCTGGCAGGGGCTCACTAGTACATTTGAGACCTCTTTTTGATGGCTAGGTGTCGCTTTTCTGACATTGTCCCATCGGCCTAGTGACAGAGACCAGTGTTGTAGTTTTGGTGTCAGAATTAATGATGGTTGTACCATCTATCATTATTGTGATGGTACTAACCATCACAATACAAGCCGGCTATGATGGTTACCATTCTTTCGTTGCATATTTTAGCTGTCGCTATTATGACACGTAGGCGTCACATCTTATCTGACGCTATTACGACACGTAAGCATCGCATTTCATCTGTCGCTATTATGACATGTAGGCATCACATGTTATCTATCACTTTTTCAAATGTGGTATGAATTTTCTATACATGCAACGTCGAGCCGTTGGTAATTTTTGAAGGCCCGACATTGAATGTATAGCAAATTCATCACATGTCTGAAAAAAGTGACGTCTAGGTGTCGCAATATGAGCTGGCTATAATATTTATCATGCTATCGTTACATTTTATCTGTTGCTATTACAACACCTAGGCGTCGTAGAATGAGTGTCAAAATTATGACAGACGTGCGATGAATTTGATATACATGCGACATCGAGCCGTCAGAAATTACCGACAGCTCAACATTGCATGTATTTTTTTAGTGTCACTTTAGAGTTTTTAAGACTTTAGTGTCCTAGTGTAGCTATTTTTAGTAATTATGGTTTTACTTATTTTGGAACCATCGTTTCATGTGCTTTATTTGGGATAATTTCATTAGTGGTTGGCCAAGTAAATATAAAACAATTGGTAGTACCAAATTAGTTCATCCAAAAACTAGAAGACTGTGACTATCTAATAAGTACTAGTAGGATTTGTGAAAAGACATCAAGTGCCTAAAATGAAATAATTAAATAAAAATTATAAATAAGCATACCATTCATGGTTAGTGATTCAAAGCTTCTTTTCCTCCCAGTTTCCAACCTAGACATATCCAGGAAAGAATACAATATCTTTGTAAAATAATACATAACAACATAAGGGTATTTGCAAAAGTAACCCAAAAAAGAGAGAAAATAATGAGATCAACATCCATACATTTTTGTATAAGAAATACAGAACAAATTTTCTTACATTTAGTGACTTGCCTTCCTCACTACCTTTACTTGAACCTTCACTGCCACTGTCCCCACTGAAACTGGCAGTTCTATTTAGATCACTAACATATAAGTTATAAACATAAGAAGGTAAGAAAATGGGAGTTGCCTAGAACAGAAACTGATTTATCTAAGCAGCATCCTAGACCTTCCCACTGATTATTAAAGTTTAATAAGTTTATCAAATTTAGCAGCCTTGAATATCTACCTTTGTGAGAAGGCACCATTTGCAGTAGAAGGTGCTGCTTTTCCACCCTCTCCTTGACTTGTAACTATTTCAAGCTTTCCCAAACATCCTTTTACCCTCTTCATTGAATTTCATCCTTTACCTCCCAAGGAATTTTGCTTTGTATCTGTGTTTTGTGCAATTGAAGTCTGTCCACAGAAAGTAGATATCAAATTTTCATTCAAAACATTTCTTAAAAGATTAAAACATTAACAATTGAGTGTTAAAAATTCTTATGATTGTTTTCCATATAATTACTGCCTACAAAATTTTAGTAATTACCATTACGACATCTGTAGGATTTCCATTTGATGGGATTCAATATTGAGTGAATGTGTGTGCACCCTAAAGTTGCAATCAAGACCACAATGTTAGAAAATTAGGTTAGTAAAATAGGCCATATGTCCATAATAAAAATAGCCAAAAATACATGCTAAACACTAGGTAACAAAAGGGAGTGACCATCTCCTTCATTATTGACTTACATGAAAAGAAAAATAACATAGATAGATGCATACTTTCAAATTATAAGTATTAAATATTTGAAAAGACAAGAATGACAAAACTCAAGATATTAGAACTTACATGAGGTATTGATGGATGGCCATAAATTCCTCTAGATGGATACATAGAATCATAGGGAGGAGTTGTTCCATAAGGTGGCATTAAATTTCATTCATCAAAGCATTGAACACATCCACTAGTACATTTGAGGCCTCTTTTCGATGGCTATGTGTCACTTTTCTGACACCTTCCCATTAGCCTAGTGGCAAAGACTAGTGTTGTAGTTTTGGTGTCAGAATTAACGATGGTTGTGCCATCCATCATTATTGCGATGGTACTAACCATCACAATACGAGATGGCTATGATGATTACCACGCTGTCATTACATATTTTTAATGTCACTATTATAACACATAGGCATTGCAACTTATGTGTCGCTAGTAGGACATGTAAGCATCACATATCATCTGTCACTATTACGACACGTAGGTGTCGCATGTTATCTATCACTTTTTCAGATGTGTGATGAATTTTCTATACATGCGACATCGAGCCATTAATAATTTTGTGATAGCTCAGCGTCGCAAGTATAACAAATTCATCGTACGTCTAAAAAAACAACGTCTAGGTGTCACAATATGAGCCGGCTATAATGGTAATCATGCTGTCGTTATAGTTTAAGATCTCTAAGATATATTCTTAGGGATCGTAAAGGGTCATAAGGGATCTTGGGACACAACAGTTGAGAAACATAAATGTAGGCATCATGGTCACAATTGTTTGGAGACACAACATAATTAAGTGGTATACCTAAACGATGCAACGCAACCACTACTCCTCCAATTCTAAGTTGGCACTGCACGATCCAAAAACCATAGATAAGGAATAAATTTAGAGAGCAGAGGAGGGCCATAACAACCAAAATAATATACCTCCGCTCTCTAAATTTATTCATTATCTATGGTTTTTGGATCGTGCAGTGCCAAGTAAGAACTAGAGTAGTGGTTGCGTTGTATCATTTGGGTATACCACTTAATTATGTTGTCTCCAAACAATTGTGACCATGATGTAACACCCCAAAATTGGCATCTTGCAACTCTAACCAATTTTGTTGCATTTTTCGCTCTTCTAAATCATCAAAGTCCTATTGTACTAGGCAATTCTAAGTTTTCACTGACTCTACTCGACCTGAGTGTCATGCAAAAAATCCTAAATCTGTATTAATCATACATCATATTTAATTCCTAAGTATCTATTTGGCTAAACAAACCCTATGATTGAATTAATTTAATTATAAAGTCCTAGCACTTTAATTAAATTAAATTCACCCTCTTTAGCTGAGACACATGAAAAGGAATTAAATAATATTTAATTAT
>MU226545.1:9321-23210 GCA_018584345.1 Thuja plicata
GGTACTATGGCATACAGAAAAATGCCCTTTGGTTTGTCCAATGCTGGAGCAACCTTTCAGAAAGCCATGGATATGGCTTTTGATAAGTTAATGTATAAGATTGTTTTGGTTTACCTGGATGATATCACTGTTTTTTCTAAGGAAGCAAAAGATCATTTAAAGCATTTAAGGTAGATTTTTGAAAGGTGTAGAGAATTTGGGATATCTCTTAATCCCAAAAAATGTGTGTTTGCTGTTCATGAGGGCAGATTGCTTGGTTATGTGGTGTCTAAACAGGGTATCACTATTGATCCTGACATAATAACAACAATTTTGGCTCTTTCCTTGCCAGCACATGAGAAAGGTTTGCAAAGTTTCATTGGGCGAATAAATTTTGTTAGGCAGTTTATCCCAGATATTGCAGATTTGTTAAGTCCACTAACAACCATGCTAAGAAAAAATACGCCATTCAGCTGGACTAAAAATGGAAAAAGGAGTTTTGAGCTGATTAAAGAGGCACTTGCAGCAACACCTACACTCATAAATCCTGATTTTTCTAAGGATTTTGTTCTATATTCCTATGGAGATATTGATTCTATCTCAGCCATGTTAGTTCAGCGCAATGATGAAGGCCTAGAACAGCCGGTGCCATTCTTCAGTCAAGGTCTTAAGGACTACGAGCTTAGGTATTCATTTGTAGAAAAGCATGTTCTTGCTGTTATTAGGAGTTTAAAAAAGTTTAAGCACATGTTGTCAAATAATAAGATCATCCTAATGGTTGCTCATCCAAGTGTCAAGGAATTCCTTTTAAGTAAGGATTTAAATGATAAGAGAGCTGGTTGGGTGACTAAAGTGATGGAATATGATGTTGAGATCAAAGTCACCAAACTAATCAGGGGAAAAGGGTTGTGTGAACAGCTTGCTAATGACATAAGCAACAAAGAAACCAGAGAGCAAGAAGCTATCCTAGTTATTCAGGATGGTGAACAAGCTGTTTCAAGTTCTGTCACCAATTGGGTGTAGCAAATGACTCATTTTCTACAGACTGGTGAATGTCCACAAGGTTTGGATAAAACAAAAAGAAGGTATTTTAGACTGCAGTCCATCCCTTATGTTTTATTGAATAATATTCTTTTTAGAAGAGACTTCAATGGCGTCCTCTTAAGATGTGTCAAAGTTGACCAAATGGACAAGGTGTTGCATGAGTTTCATAATGGGCTAGCTGGAGGTCACTTCTCCCCCAGAGCAACAACCCTTAAGCTAGTGAGGGGTGGCTATTATTGGCCCAATCTATTCAAAGACGCACACCTATGGGTTAGGAGATGCAAGGAGTGCGTACTATTTGCTGGTAAACAGAAGTTGGCAGCCTTACCCTTACAGCCAATACAGGTTGAACAACCCTTTATGAAGTGGGGTTTGGATTTTATTGGGGTAATAAACCCACCATCCAGTGCTGGTCACAAATGGGTGTTAACAGCAACGGACTATTTCACTAAGTGGACTGAGGCAGTGGCACTTAAAGAAGCTAATGAAGCTACTGTCCTAAACTTCTATGAAGAACTGGTTTTCAGGTTTGGTGTTCTAGAATCCATTATCTCTGATAATGCTTTAGCTTTTAAAGGGTTTAAGATTTCTGATTGGGCTGTAAGAAATAAAATTTATCTGAATACATCTTCCAATTATTATCCGCAAGGCAATGGTCAAGCGGAGTCCACTAATAAAAATCTGATCAGAATTATCAAAAGAATTATGGAGGGTAACCAGAGAGCATGGCATACCCAACTGAAATCAGCCTTGTGGGCTGATCGAATCACTCAGAAAAGATCAACATGGCAGTCCCCTTTCAAACTTGTTTATGGGAAAGAGGCTCGGTTACCTATCTCATTGGAACTTCCAGCTCTTGACTTGGTAGATCAACTTGATATGATAGAAGAAGAGCCATTAACTGTAAGGTTGGCACAGCTGGTTGAGCTAGAAGAAGTAAGGACAGCAGCTTTGAGGACCATTGAACACAATCAGGCTCAGGTGAAAAGGTCTTTTGACAAAAGGGCATCTCCAAGAGTTTTCCTGGGAGGAGATATAGTGCTGAAATGGGATGAACGCAAAAGCAAACTTGGAAATCACTCCAAGTTTGATGCTTTTTGGAGTGGGCCTTATATTGTCTCAGAATGTAAACAGCACAATGCCTTTCAGCTTTCAAAGTTGAATGGTAGCATGGAGCGAATCCCAGTCAATAGGATTCATCTTAAGCACTGCTTCTGAGGTAGGATCTAGCCTTGTATATATTGCAGTAGTTTAGTTGTTCAATAAGTGCCTTGGCACAATAGTAGTCTTCCAGTTTTCAGCTTTCCCTAAGTGCTGTCCAGCACAGTTAGTTAGTTTGGCTTCAGTTTTCTAGCTTTCAGAGGGGTTCTCAGTCAATCAGGGGTTACAAGTGAAGTGTCATATTTCCCCATCGCAACTCATGCATCCATATTCAGTCAATTCAGAAGGTTTGATCAGTTTTACAAGTGAAGTTTAGGTTGCCAGTATGTTTTCTTAATGACTCTATGCCCAATGGATAGTTCAGGCAGCTGGCCTTGATGTTTAGCAGGCAAACATTTTGCAGATGTCGCCAAAAATGTTACCGATTTTCGGTACCAAGATCGATCGGGTGGGTTTGTTATGTTTTAAATGGATGAAGGTAATTTCTCAGTTCTGGTGTATCCGATTCATTTACCTCTAATCCAATATGTCTATACACTGTCATGTTTTCAGGTTTTCCGGCCTAAAACCTAGCCAAATTTGAAAAAACCCTAAGACTCTGAAAACCCTAGGTCTTGACAACTCTTTCCCGGGCTTTATCATTCAAATTTTGTATTTTCCGCGCGAAAAAAGGTCAAAATCCTTTTTTAAGGTTATATTTTAGTCTGCTCGCTCTGTCACGTCAGTTTTTATGTCATGTCTTTAAGTTGCGCGACTGCGCGACGAGCTGCCAATTGATAGTCATTGCGCAATCGCGATCTACCCTTGTCAAGTCTTTTGAGTTGCACGATTGAGCGGGTTCAACGCTTTAAAATATGTATCACACAGTCGCGATGTCTTTTGCAAGTCAGGTTTCGGGTCTGCGAGTCAGCGACGAGTTAAAATTAGATGCGTCGCTCAGTCACTGTTAAGTCATGCTGCTTTTACCTTGCTTTGCGACTGAGCGAGTCATGTAGAAAATCAAGCAGTCGCGCACCCGCTTAGTTTTTATGTCAGTGCTTTAAGTCCCGCGAGTGCGTGACAAGGTCAAGTCATAGCGGTCGTCCAGTCGCTTACGTTTTAACCCGTTTGTCCTTTACAGCGTGAGTATGCGACGAGCTAAAAAAAGGACTCGTCGCTCAGTCGCACAAATGTTTCTCAAAAGTCATAAGAGCTCGTGAGTCGGCGACGAGCTAAAAAAGGGACTCGTCGCTCAGTCGCCAGTCAATGCAGATGAAAGAAAGAGGGCTCGCGAGTGTGCGACTAACAAAAAAGGAGGGTCATCGCTCAGTCGCCGGTCAGAAGAGGAAAAAGGGAGATTAGCTTGTGAGTGCGCAATGAGCTGGAGCGGATGTCATCGCGGAGTCGCCGATCAAACTCAGAGAAGGGAAAAAGAACCTGCGAGTCAGCGACGAGCTAAAAAAGGGACTCGTCGCGCAGTCGCCAGACAATGAAGATAAAGAGAAGACAGCTCGTGAGTGAGCGACTGAAAAGAAAAGGTGTATTGTCGCGCACTCATGGTCAATAATGAAGTATGGTTTTCAGGCCCGCGAGTTGGCGACCGAGTAGAAAACGGATGTCATCGCTCACTCGCGCACAAGATGGAAACTGAAGTAAAGGCTGAGCGAGTATGCGACCGAGCAAAATATGCAGTAAGAAAAGGGATGTCGCTCAGTCGCCCAAATCAAAAAGGTCAGTTTAAATAGCTAGTGACTGTGCGAGAAAGGAATAGCTGAAGAGCAAAATGCATTGGCACTCAGTCGCCGAGACTCAGGTAGGAGCAGAAAATAGCTCGCGAGCCTGCGACTAAGGAATGAAAGGACAGCGTCGCTCACTCGCGCGGAGGACAAAAGCAGAACATAGAAGCTGTGCGAGTAGGTGACAGACAGGAAATGGGGATTAAAGAAGGCTCGTCGCTCACTCGCAGAATAAAAAAATAAGATAGTCAAGTTGGAAAAATGATTTGCAGAGCAAATGAGAGGGTGCTACTTGCCGATTTCTGCTGATTTCTGGGTAATATATGCATTAAGTTTGCAATTCTTACAGAGTAAAATGCAAACAGGGGGGCAAGATCAGATTTTTTTAGAGACAGAAAGATTAGATATTTTCTCAGACGCTCAGATATTTTACAGATGAAAGATCAGCTTTGAAAAGGTCAGAAGATGCATTTTTGGGGCTGCAGAAAAGTTACTGCGATTCATAGACTTTTGTGACTCTTCTAGAGGATTAAGACTGCTTCTGTGAAGGGGCATTTATGTTGATATTTTCTTGGTATGACTTTTGGGTCACCAAGTGGTATTTTGTAGACTTTTGAAGGGCTAAAAGGTGGCTGGACAAGCCAAATCCGATCCAGAAGTTATTGATCTCCAGAGTGCAGTTGGCTGAAAAAGCATAAATATGAGTTGAAGGCTCATTGTTAAGGGCTTCTTCTTCCCTTTGGCTTGCTGTTTTGTAACTTTTTTTTGAGTTCTTGATAGAGGCAAAGAGATTTTGTAACCCATTTCAGAGAAATATACAGATTTGTAACACCTTTGACTGTGAAAGATAGCTTATGCCTTCCCTTATTAATCTGTTATTGTGTACTTAGTGATTGGTATAAAATTCTGTGATGTTCTTTGTCCTCAATTTGTATCACACATTAGTGCCTTTATGCAGTACTTCATGCTTGTTTTGCAGGTTTTAAGTTGTGCTCAAGTAAGATTTTCTCCAAATTATGAGAAATCTTTCTCCTTTGAGGGGATTGTCGTTATTAGCCTTCTTATAAATTGATTATGCAGATATTATGATTTAGTGGGGTTGTGTAGGAAAGCTTAAGTAGCTAGTTCATTGTGTGTCGGGTTATTTGTGCATTTCTCAGACATTTTTCTGGTGCATCACCATTTAGGACCTAATTTTCATTTTCTGTTCTCCTTCTATCTCTTTCCTCCATCAAGAGAATTGGTTTCAGGTAGTATAGAGTGATTTACCAGATAGGAAGCCGGCCTAGGACCCGGAGATTCATTCCAGCCATAGTTTACCCACAAACTTGGAATGTTTCCATGTTTCTCCAAAAGGTTAAGTTCCTGCAAACTTAACAGGGTGCAATTTTGAGAGATAACAGTTATTGAAAGGTGATGATCTTAAAATAACTTGACCTTCTATTGTGATAGACATCTTGTGATGGCTGAAACATATCATAATAGATAGAACTTGTGGATAGAATTGCCGATTGAGGCAATCTACATTAAATCTTGTGAGTTTGTGGATAGAATCGCCGATGGAGACAATCCATACGAGAGCTTGTGGATAGAATCGCCGGTTGAGGCAATCCACCCGGGAACTTGTGGATAGAATCGCCAATGGAGGAAATCCACTCTAAAGCTCATAAGTTTGTGGATAGAATCGCCGATGGAGGCAATCCACACGAGAGCTTGTGGATAGAATCACCGATGGAGGCAATCCACTTGAGAGCTTGTGGATAGAATCGTCGACAGAGGCAATACACCTGAGAGATTGTGGATATAATCGTCGATGGAGGAATCCACATCTTGAGACTATGTTTCTATTGATTACATCATGAGGATGATGCTTTTATTGCTTACATCAGATAATTGATGTTATCAAGTGTCATATAAGTGTTGACATTGGATTGATTTATCCTCCCTAGCTAAGAGGGAGTGTTGATGTTTTGTATAGCTATGGTGAAGGTCATAAGTGTTGACACAAGAGACCACTACACATTCTGTTTGATCATCCTCCCTAGCTAAGAGAGAGTGTTAATGTTTGTAGCTTCAGTCATATGATCATTAGAATACATATAATACATGTTGATTAATAATAATATAATATATATGTTATATTATTATTAATCATATGAAATTTGATATTCAATATTAAATTATTATATTATTCTTAATTAATAATTGATTGATGAAACATTGTAAGATTGATTGAATTATAATTAATGGGAAGAGGCATGTCCTTTCTTATAAATAATAATGAATAGACATGTCCCATGAAGGGACATGTCTCTCCCAGCCTTAATCCCAATATAAATGAAAGAGAGATTGTTGCATTTGGAAAACACATACAACATAGAGTGATTACATTTGTAGCTATCCTAAAAACTTAACACTATTGGTGGAATAAATTGCGCTGGAGTAAGTTGTGGATCTGCCCACACTATGTGCTCCATTAACAAGATGAAATAAATGATTATTTTTTTGGTTATTAGATGATTGTTACAAATTAGCCATTTAAAATTTGTTTCAAATTATGGTTTCTCCCATTAATTGATTGGCTCTTTTAGTTTGTGGAACATATTCTTGATGTATGCACAATTAATTGCATGAACGATTTAAGCTCATAAATGTTTGCAGTATACTTTACAAATTCTCATTTCATTTTTTTTTTTTTTTTGACTTACAATCAGCTAACCCCTTGCACGAAGGTGCAAGTGCTAGTTTTAGTCTTTTCTGATTGGCGTAGCTTATTTCCCTGGAGATATTTTTAATTTCTTCTACAGAAATTTTGCCAAAAATTGGGAACTGGTGGCAATGGTGGTAACTCGTGGCAAGCGGTAGGCAGTGCATTCCACATTGACGTGTCTGGTTCCAGGGTCCCAGCGGCATTCTGTAGATTGGTAGACGTGTGCTTTGCATGTAAGGTTTTCATCAAGGGCATCGACGCTTCCTTCTTTATTACTGGGTTAAAATCCAGCATTTACATTTAACAAAAGTGGCATTGCAACAGAGACATCACAAAGTTCCTTTTTGAGTCATCGTCAAAAAAAAAAAGGTATTGTTCTTATTCGTTTCTATTTCTTTTCTGGACTAGTATTATTCTTGACTGTGCTGTTCTTGTTTCATTCGGAATAACTTGGAGTTTCAAAATTGGTTCTGCATTGAATAGCAAGGTTCCGTCTTCCTTGCCTAGTCTTGATTATTTATGAAGTCAGGTTCTATAGTCGCAATCAAAGCTGTTAGAGACATTAGTTGTGTATCACTCATTGTCTTAAGCTTGTTAAGATTCTAGGTCATGTCTGCTCCGCTTGGCTCCAGTGCAACAAACACATTTCAACACATAGATCTATATATATCCCTCAGACCCAACTAGAACCAAACCCTAATTTGTTCCCTAATCAGGTCAAGAGGCCAGTAATATCTGCTACCTCTAAGCCGTAGGATGGTTCCTTTTGTTGATGAGTTTATTTTTGCCCCTGTTTTAGCCATTTGGGTATGTCGAAACTAAATCCTTTGTAAAAATGAACAAGGTGAAAGCAGGTTTCCTAGGGTGAAGGAAGCAAATGAACCATAAAATCAGCCAAAAAAGAGCATACTGGACACGTCAAGGGAAAACGTGCTCAGTGCAGCAAAATGTGGGCTACCCAAGAACCATGAACGGAAAAAAAGGAAAATGCCAACACTAGTTCCTACTAGTCCGATAAACTGTTAATTGGCATCAAATGAAACTGGTTTGGATGAAATTCTAAAATTTGAATGGCTAGAATCGTTATGTCAATCAATCTCACGAATTTTGTACTCTTGTTGCTTCAAGAAATCTTGCTAGATGAGAGATGTTTATACTCTAGTTCCACATCCAAAATTAAGAAAATACTAATTCTTAAATTATACTTTGCAAATCATAGTCAAGCCCTGTTATCTGCCATGATTCTATTTTTTTCTTCCTGTTTCTGCGTGAAGTTGACATCGCTGAACTTCGTAAAATAGAGAATGAATGAATTTATTCATTTAGGTGCAAAGTTTTCCAGAATTTTGTGATACTTAGCACATTCACAACATATTTTTACAACGACTCGGTATGCCTTTTTCCATTTTTGGATTATATTGACATTATTTAGCTTCAGAAACAAAGAATGAGAAAATCTAGTTAAGAAAATTCCTTTTAATGGTATTTTTTGACTCTAATTTCCGGGGAGTCGGGTCAAATGTTCGTGATTTATAAAACTAGATGTTTTTTTCCCTCTTAGGTTTCAAGAAATATAGATCGATTTTATGGCCGGAGATAGCGTGGGACGGATGGGTCTAGTTTCACAAGTCGTGCACGAAGTCTTTGATCAAAGTCTTTGAATTCTTCATTTAAACTTTTAGCTATTACAGATTATCAATTATTTCATTCCAAGCTTTCAAAGTCCATCCCCTGCACTAATTCCAGTTTTATTCATTTTTAGGGTTATTCCTAAAATGCTAATGCCTTGAGAGGCAAATACAGAGCTCCCTGCATATTGGACAAAAATAGTGAAATCACTACTTCAAATTACAACTTTTAATTCAATTGCCTGTAGATTTTACTGGAAAGCTGCAATAATTTATTTACCTTATATTTGCATTTTTTTTTAAAAATTCTCATAGATTACAGGGGAACCAGTAGGGGAAGTGAAGGTCGTGGCAGACATGCATAAAAGAAAGGCTGAGATGGCCCATCAATCCGATGCTTTTATCACCTAAACAGGTGAGTTAGAAAAATAAAATGCAGTAAATCAAATTCTCCTAATCTAGACCATAGTTCTTTAACTAAAGCAAGGAAAAATGTACTATTGACAAGTGGCTATGGAACTTTGGAAGAATTACTGGAGGTGATAACATGGGCTTAGCTTGGCATACACGACAAGCCAGTAATTTCTCTAGCCCCTATGAAGCCTGAATCAAATTGAACAGCATTTCTCTTTTCAAACAAGAGCATTAAACTAGGCTTGAGATTTAAGAATTAACCTTATTCATTGTGTAGTGATAAATATGGTGGGACAAACTATAGAATTGACTATACCTAAATTTTCCAAAATAGTCGGCTTGAGAATCGTCATCGAACTCTGTTACATCTTCATTGCCTTCCTCACCTTTCATACTTTTGTCTGACAGTTGCATACCATCATAGTTCTTGGTCAGCGCCTATATCCTCAGTGTGACATGTATAATCATTCCAATTGGCAAAGTGAATTTCACGACCGTTCATAATCATTTCAAAATGCCTCAATCAACAAAGCGAGCATTCATAAAGTGAACATTATAATTTAGAAAATGCAGTGTTGCAAGGGACCACGTCCTTGGGGTTTCACAAGGTTTTGGGAATGGGAACAAAACATCCCTTCCCTACCCCCTTTTTTTGGCAGATTTTAGGAGTGCCCCATGACATATCTTAAGGTTGGGGATGTTCCCCAGAAGATCCTCATTTATGGGGTCCCTGGCGAGATGGTCTACCATCCCCAACATTCCCTTGACATCCCACTAAAATCAGGCCGTTTCCTACCAATTTCCTGTACTGCCAATGTTTTTTATCCCGTCCCAAGACAAAAAGACTGAAAAAGTGTGTAGGTTGACACTCATGGATGTGTCAATCAAGAAAGGAGCTTTATGACTGGAGAGATAAAAATGTGATTACTCGAGATAATTAAATGGCTAGGCTCAAATCCATTGTTGAAATCAAAATTGGGTTAAAGATATTGATTTTGCAGCTGCATTACATTTCCAGGTTGGTATTGTCTTAGCTAAGCTTCCGTATTAATGTTTAGACCAACCACTAATTTATGCATTGTCTTTGAGAGAATGTCAAAATAAAGCCTTTATTTGATGACTATGATGTGCTCCAGAGATGAAAGGTGCAGTAGATATGCGTAGGAAGAAGCAACTCATAGAGGGTAACCATCCACAAACACGCGTCGAAGGCCAAAAGGAATGTGCAGTATACGTGTGCAAGAAGAAGCCACCTACAAAGGGAGAAACCTCAGAACCATCTCAGCATATAGTTAATGGTAATGCTGAGCCCAAGACTACTGCATCTGAGGAAGGAACAAGGAAATGTGTGCAGCAGGGAAAAAAACCATCTGATATTAGAGATTTCCCTTTTGGATGTGGGCGGAACACGCCTGTAATCAATCAACAAATACTGCAACATTATCATGAAATACATCGTAGGGTGGACTCCATGAATCAAAATCTCGGCTCTGATGAAGAACCAGAAGAGGAAGATGAAGAGCCAATGTAAAACTCTCAGTAATGTACCTCTGCTGCTGATTTCCCCTTCTCCAAGCTCCCAATGTTGTATTTTCATATTAGGAAATCAATTCATCATTAACTTTCTATATGGGTAGTTATGGTGTTCTAAAATTTAAATGCTTGGCTACCTGATTCCATAGCCTGGTCCACAAGTGATATTTTGAATCATTACATTAAATGAGTCACTTATTATGGAAATGCAGCCATCCCCTTCATACAGCTTTTAGAAGATGGAAGTAAAATTGAGAAGGGACACCTTAATTAGATTGAGAAAAAGAATAAATTGGGTAACTTTCTCTGAAAGATTTTCAGAACCAATTTGAGACCTGCATTTTATTTTACATCTAGATTTGTTTCAATCTTTGTTTGTTAGAAACATCATGAAAGTGCATGGTTAGTAATGGATTATACATCTCCTTCGCTAGTAAGCTACATGTCTCCACTAAACATGAGATTTATAGTGCACACGCAAAAAAGTCTAAATTGCAGCTGATATTATTTTCACAGAGAGATAAATGCAATCATGACATTTATTTGATTATAAAAAGTCAACATGAAAATCAATTTGTGCTTTTCTCATGTTTTCAATTGTATTAGTTCATGTTTTCTCCCTATAGATTGACTGTCCCTCTTTCAACAGTAATTTCCACGAGGATCCAATGGAACCAAAAGCCTTGGCTCATTGATCCCCACAAGCCAATGGTCCATCTAATTGCTCTGTGCAACCAATACTAGATTCTCACTTTAGGTGACGAGCAAGGCCCCTCTGCGTCTTTTTGAACCCTTTTTGAACCAATGCTTTGTTTGTAGATTAGGAGAGCAACAGTTAAGGTATGCTTACCCTTTTGAACCAGTCATTGAAGAGTGATTGACTGCCTACACTCCCATTACACTGGAATTCAGAGAGAACCTTTATAGAGTATAGGGAGCTGCAAATAATCTGATGGGTAGACACTCATCTTCCATTTCTGTGTGTTCTTTTGCTTCTTGGTTCATTAAGATTCATCACATGATTAAATTCTCCCCCCTTTCCATTTGAAGAATAAAAACTTAAATTTGAGGAGTGTAGTTAACCATCCTAATGATCTCATGTTGTTCAAATGTCATTAGATTGATCTAATATAAAGTATATTCTCTCTATGTTGTGCTAGATGGCTACATGCATGTAAAGAGAGTTTGTGGTTGTTCATGAATTTTAGAAGCCTTGGTTGTGTTTTTGTGGGATTTAACATGTCAATGTTGAAGTCTCCAAAAACTCTTCAACGCTTGACTGAATGCCCCACTTCTAAATGCATAGGTGGCTCAAGGACTCAACTGGTTATCCATAGTTCCAATTTCTACTTCAAAATCATAGAGGTTTGCCCACTATCACCGCACAAAACAAATTGTTACAGGAGAAGTCCAACAACGATTCAATCTTCTAGCTAAAAATGGGTTTTAATTTTTAATAGTAATATTGAAAGAAATGGGCACTAGCTGGTAATGATGCAATTCACAACCACAGCCTGCTGCTCTAAGCCCATTTAAAGACTACCAACCCATATTGGGCCAAATTTTTTACAGAAGGATGGAAAAAGAACTTAGGGAGTACTCAAACAAAGGATAAAAAGGCCAAAGTAAAGATAAAAAGGCCAAAGTATTGTGAGAGGCCAAAGATCCAAATTGAATTTAATAATATGCTGCAGATTTCATGTATGTTTTTGCCAAACATTTGAGAGGAATAAACGTTACTTTCACTCTGTAGTGAAACTATGCACAATACATTAAGCAACCTCGTTGCCTTTGCAAAAAACACTGCTTTCAATTACAACATAAGTAGCACTGCAAGCTGAAGACAACAACAATGAAGCGTTTCTGAAGACGAATACAGAAAACCCTACCTAAGGCAGGGACTCCAGCTGTGCGCAGCACTTGTTTCTTACATGTTTTCATTATCTGTTTTGGAATTAGGGTATCATTCTCTTGATTTTCCAATTCGAAGCTTCATCGATTTTACTGATTTGGCTACTAACGTACATTATGCTGAGCCGTTGCATGTGATAAGAACAGGGGTTATCTGCAATGAGTATGACTTCATTGATACTCTGCAACTACTTCAACAACTCCGGCCTGAAGAAGGTCCCAGTTCTTGAGAAATATAATGCTTAATTTCTCTCTTCTTATCTGTTCGGTTTGCCCAAATTTTGTTACTTATTTTGTTACTTATTGGGCTTTTCTTATATAGTGTCAGGATTTTCTGTGATAATCTTCAAGTTTTGTATAAGTCTGTGATTCCTATTAGTGTCCTTATAGCCGGATATGAAGTCATTTTTCCACCTAAATTGTTATATGAGGTCTTTGTAGGTCTGGCCCTAAATTTAGAGACACATGTTGATGATGGTTACAATTTAGAGGCTTTTGTACCTGATGCTTGCATGGCCAGAATTGAAGATTTCAGAATTCATTTAATGTTCCTTTAGTGCACTGCAGATCTGAGTTTGGAATTGACAGTAACCTATGTCCAGCCATGTGCAATAGAGCAGTTCATAAATGTTTAGCTATGAAATTTCATTATAAATATAGGTGTTTGGGCAACGTAGAAATTAGTGAAGAAGCAAACTGTAGTTCTATTTCGCAAGAGCAGCATTAAGTCTGTTTTTAGTTTATTTTCCTTGTAAAAACATATGAAGCTCTATATTAATCAGTTGAATCTGTGTCCGTTGTTTTTATTTTGGCTTAGTAATCTCACTTGTGCTTTTTCCTTCAATTTCACGAGTTGCGCTAATTTTTATAACAGATTTTATGTAATGTTTTTTCTTCAATCACATTAATTGAGTGAGTCCCATGTCAAGAAATTTCTAATTTGTCACTATACTGATCTGCTTACGAAGCTCATATTTTCCTCTGAGCTTTGAAATATCTCATTCAGTTATCAATGGCGGACTCCAATCAACAATCATCTCCAATTTTGAATGCGGAGATTCAAAAACATCTCCTTCAAAGTGATGCCCTCAACCAGGTTTGATCTCATATTGCTTTGTATTAAAATTAGTCTTTCCATCAAATAAATTTATCCTACATATAAAAATCTTGTACACCCAAATTCTTTTGCAGTATATTCTTGAAACAAGTGTTTATCCCCGCGAACCAGAATGTTTGAAGGAACTCAGGGAAGTCACTGCAAAACATCCACAGTAAGATCTATATGAGTTTGTGGAGAAATACAAACTTGTCTCCACTATTAAAATGGATTTGAATGTGTAGAACGCCCTTACTATCACACCACAACCTCATAAAGTTAGTGTGTTGCTTTTTATCAGCGCCATTGCAGCCCTTCCAGCTCACGAGGGTCAATTTTTGATGCTTCTATTGAAACTAATAAATGCGAAGAAGACAATAGAGATTGGCGTTTTCACAGGCTGTTCTCTGCTCTGCACGGCCCTTGCTTTGCCCCCTGACGGAAAGGTTGGTCTCTCAGTATCCCATGGACTTTTTCTTATGTTTTAATTTTTGTTTATCATTGCATTGGTTATAATGCAAACTCTGACCTTATTTTGATTTTACCCATGACAGGTCATAGGCATCGATATAAACAGAGAATCATATGATTTGGGAAGGCCTATCATTGAGAAAGCAGGAATTGCCCACAAAATTGATTTCAAAGAGGGTCCTGCTTTGCCCATTTTGGATGAATTGATACAAAACGTAATTCTCTCA
>MU226545.1:29971-41998 GCA_018584345.1 Thuja plicata
AAATTTATTGAATATATTTTTTCATCTCTTGGTGGTGTAGATATTTCATGTCGTTACCAAACAATAAAGCTTGGTCTGATGGGGAGATTCAATTGTAGATCTTAAGAACCCACTGATAAGTTGGATGCTAAATAGTTCTTAGCTTAGTAGATGTTTTGAAATTATTTCTCAAGATTTTAAGGTATTTGGGGAGATTTGAGAAGGTTTATTTATTCACTGGAAAATTAGAGTGGTATCTTTAAGTGGATCTTTAATGGTAATAACCAAATAATGTCCAAACCCTAAGTGTTCATTTGAACGGGATATATTGGATGTTTTGAACTCATTTTGTTCACTTGCTATATTGCAATTTTGAAAGCTTCTTTGTAAAAAGTATTTTGAGTGCCTTTTATTTTTGTGTTCCATAGAAATTATTGTTTTAGAGTTATATGTTGTCATTATGCCCACATCGATTAGTGTTGATGCCCCTTTGAAGCCAGGACCAACATTCAAACCATATTTGTATGTGGCAAAAACAATATACAAGGAAGGTGCATTTTCAAATGTACCAATGGACCTGTGGTATATAAAGAAGATATTAGGGCTTACCTTTAGCAAAGACCAATCACCATAAATTCAATATTGTATAGAAGGATATAATGGTGGAAGATGACTTAACATCATACAAACTAGAGTATTGCCGCATTCTAAAGCTTGGTCTTAATATTTGGAATATTTTTTCCTAATTTTAGCTATATCCACAATTGGATTTGGATCATTCATAGTCAAATTCATGAAGATGTGATGTATTTGGATTAGCTATATACAAGGTAACAAAATATGTGATTACCGGTTTGTCCTCCATCATCACACTTCCACTAATGTTGTTAAGGAGCTTACCAATGTTAAGTTTGATAAAAGGGAAATTACTATGGATGACATTATTGATATGTGAATTAAGTATCCTATCGTAGGGTTAGTGTATAAGATCTACTACTATAACCATGAGGGTTCTACTACTACAAACACAATCTATATAGCACATCAAATTGTGGTTACTAGAGAAATATTCCACTTGTGTGGGCTTTTATGTCAAAGGTTTTTGGAAAACCTGAAGAGAAAAAAGGAAAGAAAATATTAGTTCAAGTATGGTCCTTTGATTATTTTCCTTACATTCATGTTTATGAGTGAAGTTCCTAGTGAAAATGTCAGGGTTTGGAATAAATCCTCCCTGGTTGGGAAAAAGAGGGAAATCAAATAGATTATTGTCTTAATGATGTGTCTACATAGCATCTCCCGAATGTGAGAGAAGGATAAAATTGACAAGAAAATATTTCAAGTTTGAAAAGAAGGTTAGAAAGGATATTGCTTAATTTGTTTTTGCTTAGTATAAGGCCTAGGCCAATATTTCATTAATTTTTAAAAAAAAATTTACACCTCCATTTGGAAGGGCACCAGAGGAAAAGAACGGAGGAAAGAAAAACCTTTGGTATAGCCCTATACAAAATAATTCAATTGTTTCATAGATCTTTGGCAGGATAAGTTGAATAGAATTTATTCTATGTGTGTTCCTCGAAGTATTATCTAATCTTGTTCAAAAAGGCCCTAGTTTGAAATTTTTCCCATTCTGTAACATCCTTATAATGAGTCCTGCTCCTATGAATGCTCCTCCATGTTCTATGTAATATGTAATTCACGATTCCACTTGGCCAAGATCATTGTTAGTCACTTGCTAAAAGCATTAATACTTACTACCACTAGATATACAAATCCACAACATATCAAATTCTTATTCAGCCAGAAAGTGAAGATTAGACCATACTTAAATAAAGCAAGATAATGAAGGTCTGCCTATATATTAGTTACAAAACATATCAAATTCTAATACAAATCAGAAGTGGGGATCAAACCATAGAAAAAACTATCCATCCAGTTGATCTTGATTTTTTTATAAGGAGATTTGAATATTTATTATATGGGAGGACATTTATTTGGCAACCATAAACCTTGTCCCCTTTCACATTATTTGTTGCAGTTGTAACGTCAGCAAAGACTACCTATCCCTAGCTTCATTCTTTTTTTATAATAGGGTAGATTTTGGATATTTATTTGTACGTTAGATGATCTCCCTCTTGTGCATAGGAATAAAACTACAGAATGGACTTTCCTATTTTATTAGCATTAAATCTTAACAATATTATTAGTTTCAAATTTCCATGGTCACTTAAATCATAATACC
Organism: Thuja plicata; assembly: GCA_018584345.1. Taxonomy (NCBI): domain Eukaryota; kingdom Viridiplantae; phylum Streptophyta; class Pinopsida; order Cupressales; family Cupressaceae; genus Thuja; species Thuja plicata. Next base: position 32,190 of record MU226545.1, read on the forward strand.
ATAATCACCATCTCCTACAAATGTTTATTTTGAAAGCATCTATATTTGAATAATGTAACCATAAAACTAGATGCTTATTTCTTCCCCTTTTTATAGCAGATAAACTTTTATATTGTATCAAAAAGCTTCAAATTTGAGATTTTTTCCAGCCATTTTACTTCATGGAAATACAATACCCTCAATAGAATTTTGAACCATATTTAAGTGGGTTAATTTGTTAGGTATTTTCTGAGTATGTTGTTCTGAAAACTTATTTTGAAGGGTATGCAGTTAATACTTAATTTAGAATAAGCGAATGAAAATATTTACCGTGTCTCTACTTTAATGTATTAACATTTGTAAACATGACAATTTGGGAGTGAATATATATGTGTATATACATTTACATATATATACTTGTATCGTCAGAAAATGGAAGCACTTCCATTTTGGACTAGTTTAGCCCTCTGAGTAAGTGGTTTGGGGTTATGTCAAGCACCTTGAATCAGTCTTTGACTTGGATCTGGCTTTTCCTCCTGTTCTGCCCTATTTTCCACTTTTCTCCGGCCTGTTTCTGGCATCTTGATCTACAAATTTGAAGTTCTTGACCTCAGGGTCAAGGTCGACCTTTTGGGTCAAGGTAAACCTCGAACCTGACCTAGGTCAAGGTCGACCTCAACCCAGACCTAGGTTAGAGTCGACCTCGACCTTGACCTAGGGTCCAAATTTCAAGTTTCCAGGGTTTCCGGATGTCGGGCTTCGGAAAGATTTAATTCTCACTTTCAGGTTGACTGTTTCGGTCTTCGAGGAAATGAATCTTGAAATTATATTTAATATAGGTCCACTTCTAGTGGTATAGGTCTAATTGGAATTTAATTCTCATGTGTAGGCCTCTCTAGACAATTGTGCCCTAGATTTGTATATAAGGAAGCTTTCTCCTCTCATTTTGTCTAAGTAAATCTAAGTGTGAAAGACGAGCTAAGAAGAAAGACTTGAAGCAAGATAATAATCTATTGAATCAATCATCTACCCTCAAGAATTAAAGCATTCAAACACATTCAAGCATTCAATTCATCAAGGAGATCCATTGGTAGCCATTGAAGGATTCAAGCTCTATGGAGCCCTCTTGTTGAAGATTTCTCCATCCACATCCATACAATCCTCTTCCTATTCCAAGATCCATTCAAGATTGGTGTTGAAGATCTAAAGACAATTGATTTGAGACATCCTACATTCTACATTCATTTGGAGCATACATACTTGTGGATCCAAGGATTCAAATCCACCACAAGGGTTTCTATACAAGCAAGGTGAATTCATTTATTTACTTTGTTTATTTATGCAATTTCAATTATATTTTAAGGTTAATTCCAAAACCAAGGTTTGACCAAGGCAAACCCCTCCCCCCCAAAAAACAAAACCATTTTCTTGCAGGTACATGTATATGACAACAAATTTGAGATCAAATTTGGATACCCTTTTCGGCCAACTTTTGGGATCCGTGAAAAGATTTTTTGTCAGAGTAGTGCAGGTCGAGGTTGACATTTTGGGGTATAATTGTGCCCTTGCATTTTGTTCAAGGTCGACCTATCTTAGAAAAAGAAAATATTTGTGTGTTTTGTCTGTTTTTGTGTTTCTGTTCCAGATCTGGTTGCAGAATTTTCTGAAACTCAACACAGACATCATAAAATAGGCTTTTCCAGATCTACTATATTTTGAGGTTAGTACTTGTATTTAATTCATTTCAATTGAGGTTTTAATCAATTCCAATCTATCATATACTCTTCATCTATTATTTGGGAATGTAAGGCTTTCTTCTTTCTTCTTATTTCTGATCGATTGATGCATTTGTGCATTAATCATTTTCTTATGGTTGATCAAAGTGGATCTTTCCTTTGTGAAATTTGGGGCTAGGAAGAGGATGTTATCTTCCCCTGAAACCTTCAAACACATCAACACAATTTCCTCCACAAACCACATTATTTTTATATATTACATTTTGGTGAACCCGCGATAGACAACTCTTTCTTTTTGGTGTTAGATTTACATTTCATGTTAGATCTTGCATGCATATTAGATTAGCCTTCTTTTATGTTCTTGCATTTACATTTTCTTAGTTTAGTTCATTTTGCATTGCATTGGTGTATGAGCTTTACTACCTCTAGTCCTACCTATAATATCCCCGTTAGAAGAAGTCACAGACTTAAGGGTTCCTTTGGTCCCGAGTCTTCCTCTCCTTTCCTTAGGATCTAATATGATAATTTGATCACTCATTATTCCAATCCTTCTACGGAGCGTAACTCTTCTCACTCATCTCATGATGAGGATGATGCTTTAAGAGTTCCTCCTAAACAAGTCCAAAAACTGTCAACTAAACTTGATAAAATGAGAAATTGGCTTATTCAAGAAAACCATAATCAAGATTATATTCAAGCTATAGAGGCTCTTAAGAAAGTCCTTCATGATAGTGATCAAGGTGTTAGTCTCTTGCGTGATATTACTCATCTTGTGTATTTAAATGTTAAACCTTTAGCTCAAGAAGCTCAAGATTTAGGATTCACTCTTCAAGTGTGGAACCTTCTTCCGTTCCTTTACCTAGCAATCCTACTTACACTCCTCCTTTAGTGACTACATCTCTTACATTTTTCAATCCTCTAGCCTCAAATATTCTTCCACTTCCATCTCTTCCTGTGAGTGTTCCACCGGTGTCTCTACCTACCTCACAACCTTCTTACCATAGTGTTCCTTTTACCTATTCCAATCCTCTCCCAACTGTGGTTCCAAATGTTCCACCGGTTGTGTCTTCTATTCTCATTGCTTCCTACACTTTTCCTAGTGTTCCTAATATTTCTATGCCTCCTATTTATTCTAATGATTCCACAATTATTAGTCTGGCTCAAACTGTGTCCTCTTTACAACAACAACTTGCGTCTTTAACTCAATCCAAGTTTAGTATTCCTACATGTGACATGCGTAGTCCTTTATGCCTAGAAATTATTCGTGCTCCTGTCCCTCAGCAAGCCGATATGCCTCATCTTGAGAATTATAATGGTAAGGGAGATCCTGTCATGCATGTTAAAACATTTCAAATCCTTTGTAGCGACTATACTCATGACCATAGGATTTTAGCCAAGTTGTTTGCCAGAACTTTTCGTGATAAGGCCTTGAAATGGTATTTTTCCTTGCCTCCTTATTCTATTGATTCTTTTCCAAAACTTGCTAATACCTTTATTCAATAGTTCCAAAATAACATTGGTCCGCAAGTGTCCTTAACTGATTTGATGCATTGTAAACAAAATACTAAAAAAAAATTCACTGAATCTATTGGTAGATTTAAGCATTTGTATGCTCAAATTTCTTATCCTTTTCCTGATATTGATATTCAACATATGTTTATTTCAAATTTGCAAAAGGACATTAGAGATAAGATTCTGCTTACTGAATTTACCTCTTTTCAACAACTTTGTGCATCACTTCATCATTATCAATTACAAGTGAGTCAATTTGAGAGTAACACTCCAATGACTCCTATTCCAATTGATAAGAGTGATTCTGCTCCTAATCCCAACAAATTTCAGAAGCCTAACAACTATGTCAAAATTAATAAACAAGCAAATGCAGTTACTGATCAAGTTGCTGTTGCATCCCACAATGCCACTTCTGCATCCACTGCTTTTCGTTTGAATCATACGTTTACTCCTCTTTATAAATCTTTACATTCTATTATGAGTAAATTGTTGACTGCTAATATGATTACTTTGCCTCCTATTTGAGCTCTTCTTCCTACTACGATGGCATCAAAATCCTTTGATCCCAAAGCCTTTTGTCAATACCATCGTCAAAATGGCCATGATACTGAGAAGTGTTATTCTCTAAAGCATAAGGTTCAAGACTTAATTGATTCTAATGCTTTATCTATTGATAATTTTGATGGTAGTGGGAACAAATCTGTCTCTCCTCCTAATCAAAACCTTCAAATCTATATGAATCCTTTGCCTACACATGATACTAATACCATTGCTCATCCATCTTTTGTGGATATTGTTTATGATTCAAAGATGGATGGTCTCAATCATATTGTTAACCATGTGGAGCATGTTGTTTCATCTCAACCTATCTCTCCACACCAACTTCAATCTCAACCTCCTATTCAAGTTCCTCTATCTCAACCTCAACTTTAAGCTCCACCTCAACCTAAACCGAAACCTCAATCTAAACCTTCAAAACAACCTAAGGATAAAAGACCTAGGGAACTCTCAACCACCTTTGATGATTATGAGACTATTAAGGCTCCTGATGGTCCCCTCTACATTAATGCTAGGATTGCTAAGATACCTACGTGTGCTTGTCTTGTTGATCCTACTTCCTTAGTGAATGTCATCACTGAAGAAAATATTTTTATGAAGAACTTACAATGTGATTATTATGATACATCTGATGTGTAGATTCAAACTTGTAATGGTTTTCTCTGTCCATCATTTGGTTCCATTAACTTACCAGTGGAACTTTGTGGTAAAGTTGTGGATACTACCTTCGTTGTTGTCCCCACTTCTGATCAATTCCAAGTTAAGCTTGGTTTTTCTTGGTTGAGTGCCATGCGTGTTGTTGCTTCTCCTATCCATAAGTGTATTAAGTTCATTCATGATGAAGAAGTGAAAATGATTAATCATAGTTTATATCAACCTTCTAGGCCTAGGGATTGTGCTACCCTTGACTTCTTTTGGCCTTCATTACCTAATTCATGTTCTTCTCGACTTGATAACTTTTTTCGCTCATATCAAGCATATAAACATCACAATATTCTTGAGTTAAGTATGCCTTGGATGGATCTTAACCACAGTATTTTGCCTACGCCTTCCATACCTCCTTTATCCATTACTTCTAGTTCTATTAATCAAGTTCCTAGTATCACTTTTCATCCTAGTGAGAGTCTTACTAATCCTCCCATAGAACCTGTGAAGGAACCAGTTATTGTGCCTCTTAGTTCTCAACATATTTCAAGCAAGACAAAATATAACAAATCTACCAATGAACGTTGTAAGAAGCGTCAATCTCACGCTAGGGCCCGTGCTTATGTTCTTCAAAATTATTTACCTTCTTTTGACCAGCCTATGCCTGATGTGTTGGAGGAAGTTAATGTTAATAATAATGTTAAGATGAATGATTATGATGATTCTATTCGCATCTTATATTCTATTTTGATTAATCTTGATGAAGAAGATACTCTTGATGATCCTATTGATGCGAATGATGAATATGAGACTATTGATCTTGATACTGATTTACCTCATATGCTTTTCACACAGTTGATAATTACACCTAGTATCGAACATCATGATTCTCAAGAGGATCCTTGTTTGGAATTGGCTATTATTCCTACTGTGTTGGATATAGTCCCTCTTGTGAGTTTTCCACCTTCCCTAAATGATATAAACCAAGATGGGGAGAGTAGGCGATGCACTTGATTGATGGGGAGAGTAGGCGATGTGCTTGATTGGCTTGTCCTCCATGGTAGCCTTTTCTGTGTTTGCCTATTGTATTGTGCTTCTCCCGTAATGTGTTTGCTAAATGTTTGTTAGATTCTTTTATACGACCCTTGTTACTTTGTTGGTGCAAGGTGATAAAGGAATCGAACATGTATAATTCTTCTATATGTATCTCTATTCTTCTATATATTGTTTTCATGTTATGTTGTACCTGTGCTATTGTTCGTAAATGTTTTCCTTCTGTAGTCCACTTGGATTTGCGACATGGTAGCACTGATTCTTTTTGGTCTCAATGTTGTGGTCCGAAAAGACTCTTCTTCGTAACTCTTGCATTTTCTTTCCTCCATTGTGATTGTAGTTCTACTTTCTTTGGGGAATGATGTCAATTCATTTGCAATAATATCATATATATATACACACACACACACACATATTATCTTATGATCATACTGACCCCACGGTAGGTAGATCCCTTTTGTGCTCTCTGTATGTTTATGTGGTATTTCCCTTGATTTATCTTCGCTTGGGGGCATCTCGTAGTGGAAACGTAATTAGTGGAGTTGTTTATGTTTCCATTAAAGCCATTGATCCTGTTAAAGTGTTAGCAATGAATTTAACGTGGGGGCATATGCTCTACTCACTTTTTGCACACACGCACTTTCAAAACTTAAACTTTTCCCGCTTTATGGATTAGAGACTAATCCTTAAAGCATGGATTTTTACCTTATAGGATCTCTTGATCCCTCCAGTTTCAATTTACAATATTTTGATCCCTTAAGGTCGAAAGGTGTCCTTAAGACTAGATTTCTCTATGTTTTGAATTTTCTCTTTTTGAGTAGAATATTCCTAAGAGTAAATCCTTGATGGGTTGACTAGTGAGTAGGCACATTCACTAGGCGGTTAAACTCCATCTTTCCAGTTGCACTTTTTCCTTGTGTGATTCACAATGAGACATAGGTTCTCATTGGGCGAGGTAATCACACCATGTCTCTTTATCTTTGATTGGTGATGTCTCTCTTATTATAATATTGGGGTTGAAAAATAATTGAGTCCCCAGGGGCTTGAGGATTCCTTTGTCCCTTTTGATTTCAATAATATTATCTTTTCTTTATGATCTCCTTTACCAAGAGTTTGCATCGAGTCCATACTCTTGCTAAAGTGGGGGCTAAATGTGTCATCAAAAAATGGAAGAACTTCCATTTTGGACTAGTTTATCACTTTGATTAAGTGGTTTGGGGTTATGTCAAGCACCTTGAATGAGTCTCTAACTTGGATCTGGCTTTTCCTCCTGTTCTACCCCATTTTCCACTTCTCTCCAGCCTGTTTCTAGCATCCTGATCTGTAGATTTGAAGTTCTTGACCTCAGGGTCAAGGTCAACCTCAAACCTAACCTAGGTCAAGGTTGACCTCGATCCTGACCTAGGTCAGAGTTGGGTCCAAATTTCAAGTTTCTAGGGTTTCCAGATGTCGAGCTTCGGAAAGATTTAATTCCCACTTCCGGGTCGGCTGTTTCGGTCTTTGAGGAAATGAATCTTAAAATTATATTTAATATAGATCCACTTATAGGGGTATAGGCCTGAGTGGAATTTAATTCTCCTATGTAGGCCTCTCTATAAGATTGTGCCCTAGATTTGTATATAAGGAAGCTTTCTCCTCTCATTTTCTCTAAGTAAATCTAAGTGTGAAAGACAAGCTAAGAAGCAAGACTTGAAGCAAGATAATAATCTATTGAAGAAATCATCTACCCTCAAGATTAAAGAATTCAATCAATCAAGCACCTTCAAGTATTCAATTCATCAAGGAGATCCATTGGTAGCCATTGAAGGATTCAAGCTCTATGGAGCCCTCTTGTTGAAGATTTCTCCATCCACATCCATGCAAGCCTCTTCCTATTCCAAGATCCATTCAAGATTGGTGTTGAAGATATAAAGACAATTTATTTGAGACATCCTACATTCTACATTTTACATTCTAAATTCATTTGGAGCATACATACTTGTGGATCCAAGGATTCAAATCTACCACAAGGGTTTCTATACAAGCAAGGTGAATTCATTTATTTACTTTGTTTATTTATGCAATTTCAATTATATTTTAAGGTTAATTCCAAAATCGGGGTTTGACCAAGGAAAACCCCTCCCCCCAACAAAAAAAAAAACTATTTTTATTGTAGGTACAAGTACAAGACATCAAATTTCAAATCAGATTTGGATACCCTTTTCAGCTAACTTTCAGGATCCGCAAACAGATTTTCTGTCGGAGTAGTGCAGGTCGAGGTCAACATTTTGGGGTAAAATTGTGCCCGCGTATTTGGGTCAAGGTCAACCTGACTCAGAAAAAGAAATAATTTTTGGGTTTTGTCTGTCTCTGTGTTTCTGTTCATATCCAGTTGCAGAATTTCCCGAAACTCAACACAGATATCAGAAAATAGGCTTTTCCAGTTCTGCTATATTTTGAGGTTAGTACTTGTATTTAATTCATTTCAATTAAGGTTTTAATAAATTCCAATCTATTATATACTCTTAATCTATTATTTGGGAATGTAAGGCTTTCTTCTTTCTTCTTATTTCCGATCAATTGATGCATTTGTGCATTAACCATTTTCTTATGGTTGATCAAAGTGGATCTTTTCTTTGTGAAATTTGGGGCTAGGAAGAGGATCTTATCTTCCCCCAAAACCTTTAAACACATCAACACCATTTCTTCCACACACCACATTATTTTTATATATTATAATACTAAGCCCATCTTTGAGACAATGTAGGAAGGGATGGGATTGAAGTAAAACCTACAATAAATCCTAACCAAAAGTGAGAAAAGAAGATCATTATCAATATCCTTAGACCATGGTCTAAAAAATTTGTCAAAAAGGTCTAATCAAACATGAAATAATCCATTCCTATGAATCTTAAATTGCCTATCATATGATAGAGTGCCTGCATCAAGAGGACAACAAAGTGGAGGAAAGAAGAGATAATGAAAAAGGAAGACATGAAAACAAAGGTTAGGGTGTGAGAGCTACCAATGAATGTAGAAAATGAGTGAAAAGCAAAGCATCAAGAGAGAACTAGCCAAAACTTTAGCTGAGTTCATATAAAGGCTGTGAATTTATACAAACTAGTATGTAACTGTGATGAGGCAATCATTTTGAGTGTTGAGAATTCCTTAATAGGGTGTATTGGGAATAACCTAGATATTAAATCTATGAAACTTTCATGAGACAATAGTAAGAAAAAAACAAAACAAGATGTAAGTAGATACTTATCAAAGTCCAGAATTACTTGATAAAATTATGTTTATTTTAATGGTAATGTGTCTGATTATAAGCCCGATAAAGTTGATATTGAAAGCCTGAATTTGTTTATAAGTGACATTGATTTTAAAGAATCTTTAGAATTTAAAGTCTAATGTAGTGTTAAAAAGAGATGCAAACTTTTATTTGAGGTTTATATTCCTTTGTCTTGACATACTCAGAATAAATATTATCTAGACAAGCATATCACATATTTATGGGATTAAAAAAAAATATACTTAGTGAAAATACCCAAGTCTATTGAAACATCTGGTCATAATTTGTTATGGATTCATTTTAATGTTCATATTAATGTGAAGATATGTTGTGACATATGAAATGTGTGTCATGAGTTGAAAGTCATTTTACCTTTCTATTTGATACTAGTAACATAAGAGATATGATGAGTGATAAAGAAATTAAAACAAAAAACTACAATGTAGCGATGCAAGCCAGAGGACCTAAAATTATTAATGTTAATGGCTCCATATGGGATTAACCTAGGATGCCACTAGAACAAAAGGAAAAAAGGAGGCAAGGGAACTGAGTAATAAATGAATTCTACTTAACATATATTCATATGAATAATAAATGTATTAGCATATAATTGTATGAGGGTAAGTGAAGGAGAGATGGAATAGGTGAGCCAAACTAAATCTTAAATGACTAAATAGAATTCTGATAATCCAACAACCCTTTTCCCTGACAAGGAGGAATAGAGGGAAAGGTATGTATATGTGTATATGTCTAGTCCTACAATCCATGTATGTCTAAATCTCCATACATTAACATCTAGATTTCTCCAGATCGTAATTATATGTGAAAATATGTTTATATCTAGATACATATATGAAGTTGTTTAATTATATTTTAATATAGTAAAAGGGTTTCAACAATAGTATTAAACAGATTCCCACTTAACAAATATTCATTTTCATAATAAATATATTGTCAAATAAATATATGAGGGTAAGTGAAGGAGAGAGGAAATATGTGAGCCAAACTAAATCTTAAATGACTAAATAGAATTCTAAAAATCCATCAATCCTTTT
>MU226545.1:42098-85825 GCA_018584345.1 Thuja plicata
TATAGAATTGATTTGAATGGTTTATTTTTTCTCCCACGAAAACTGCTATGTTGCTGAAAATATCATTTTCAAAGAGTTGCATTGACTTCATAGAGCATAAATTATTTTCTAAAATAGATATCAATGTGTTTCTTTCAAATTTAGATTTTTAACATCCATACATAGGGAATGCAATTGGTTTGACGACATTATCATGATTACTGCATATTTTATGAACATTTGAAGTTGATTAAACCGTAATTTTGACATACCTTGACTACATAACTTATAACTTGTTGAGTATTTATCAAAATTTAAAATTTATTTTGATATAAATTAGACTCGAAGACAGAGGGCACTGTTATTTTTTAATTTTTTTTCTCTTTTCTACTATTTTTCATTGAATGTCAAACTTGGAGGTTTATATTTGATAAAAAACCTACATTCGATGCACGTCAAAAATATAGGCCTAATTAATTCAAAAATTATCAAATCTATATTTATTAGAAAGCTCATTCAGATTACTTGTGCGATGAAAAATGACGTCTCTTTATTCTTCCATTTGAGCCTTGCGCTTGAGCCCCGAATCCATGAAAACTTCAGACTTTTGTTAACCTCTGCAAATGGCCTCTAATCAGACTTTTGATAGAAAGTAGTTTCGATCGAAATTAATTAGTTTTGAGAGAAACTACTTTCTATCAAAAGTATTTGACTAGAATTTCTCTTAATCAAGGAATTTTGATAGAAAGTACTTTCTATCGAAAGTCCCTACTTTCTATCGAAAGTACTTTCTAAATCCGTCTGCTTTGCAAATTTTAGGAGGAATTGCTTCCTCCAAAAAAGTGTAACCCACTATTGTGGGTTCACCCATGGAGGGATATATGGTATAGTAGACTATGGTGTAAATTACTAAATATCTTCTTGAGTTTGCGACAAAGATCCATATAGATGGCATTTGGGATCCCAACTGCATTGACAAATTCAAAGGGGAGTACCTGATTGGGAAAGATAGATTGAGGAAAGTGATCTAGGTAATTATAAAATGTTCATGCACATTAATATGAATACATTTTAAATTTTTTTTTATATATAATTTATTTAATTAATGCTTAATATTTAATATACATTAGTTGTAAGTCAACTATTTTTTTTTATACATTTGGTCGAGAGTGAGATGCACTACATTTGTATGTTGCAAGAAATCTTGATTGGATGACGGTATGAATTGAACAATGTCAACATTCTGGTCACACATTAACATGGGAAGGTGTGGCTTAATTGGTTAAAGAGGATCATCATAATGGAGACTCCAATGTTACACCAAGAATAATTGATTTAGCATATGGTTTAAGAGATAAACAGGTACGTATAAATATATTAATCACCTATATTATTTAATTTTGTTTCAATTGTATTGATGTATATATATATGTATGTATATGTGTATATATATACATACATATATACATATATAAATACACATATACATATACATATACATACACACACACACATATGTACATATATGTGTGTGTGTGTGTGTGTGTGTATATATATATATATGTTATTTTTTGCATACATTCGACCAAGAATAAATATGTTTATCAACTGGTGATGCAATAATTTTTACATGTTTGATATATTGTAGGTCAAACATCACAAGATTATGTGATGCAATGGTCATAAAGTTTGCATCAAAAAGTTGGATGACACGAAGAAAACATGTGATTCTGGGATAACTATAGTTTTTCAGGTGACTAATGTTTCATCTAGAAGCAACATACATCATCAAGTCTCAAAAAATTGATACTATGAAATTTTAGATGATATATTTGAGTGTGACGTTAATTCCTTCAAATTAGTTATGTTTGTCATCCAATGGTATAGGCTACGATTGAATCCGAAAGATCCTGATAGAAATTTTATTGAACATGATAATGGGTTTACAATAGTTAATACAAGGTCATTTGAGCAAGCTAAAAATGAGCCCTATGTTCTTCCAAGCCAATGTGAGCAGCTATTTTACTCAGAAGCTCCACATAAACTGAGTTGGTCATTTACTGTTACACATGATCCAAGAGGAGTTCCAGTAAAGTATAATGCGATGGAAGAATAAGATACCAAAGAAGTAGAAGATGATGTAGATGATGATCCTGATCGACAATTATGATTTTTCTGATGAAGATGTTGAAGAAGATGAACTAGATCATGATGATGTTCATGGAGATGATATCCATTTCGCTGATGACATTATCGAAATAGATATTGATGATGATGATGATGATGATGATGTTGATGCTGATGAGTTGGAACAAGAAAATGAATGACATTATTGAAATGTATGAGGTATGTGATTAGTATATTATCTATTTGATATTGATTTCTTGATAGAATTTTATTTGACTTATATGTTTACATAATTAATTCATTATGTTTTTAATTCTAATGCCATTACACAATTAATTCATGCTGTACATTTTAATATTTTTAATTCATGGTACACCTCCAGCAGGTCCTAATAGTAGTACCATGTCACCTCCAGGAGATGGTGATAGAGAGAGTGTCGGCTAGCCCTCATTTTGTGTGACATTTTTTAAACCTTTGAGGATTTCTTATTATGATTGATACATTATTTTTTGATATATACATTATTTTTTGATATATATGAGATGAGGCATGTTTTTTGGAAACAAACATATATGTTTTGTTTATTTATGGAATGTGGACTATTTATTATTTATGTGATGGATGGTGATTTATGATACATATGTGATGGATTACAAGATGTTTATGATGATTCTAATGTGTTGTGCATTTAGGATGTGTTATATGCTTATTATTTATTATGATATGATGTGATAACATGTGTAATGATGCAATATGAATGTGATGTAATGTATGATTATATGATGGTTATGTATCATGTTCCTATATAGAATATGGGTGATGATTATTATATCTATGCGATGCATGCATGCATGATCTCTATAATGAGTTCCTATTATGATGTATGATGTAGTCGAGTTATCTTGTGTTATGTTATGCATATTATTCCTATGATGTATGTTTATGATGGATACTTATGATGTTTATGATGGATGGAAATTATGATGTCTAATATGATCAACATTTTTTGTCAAAATTTTGACAAATTTTTGAAGAGTCATACTATAGTGGCCTTATCTAATTTAAGTTTTTATGAAAAATATTATAAATAAAAAAGAGAAATTATTATTATCTTAAATGAAAAATTAAAATAAATTAGAGATATAATAAAGTTACCATTCAAGTTTAATTAATGTCAGGGTCATAATTCTATTAGTGGTAGAGTTCAACTAAACATACTATGATGGTTAGTATTAAGAACATGGTATATATTAGAGTTGGATTCAAGATAAGGGTTTAGCATTTAGGAATAGCGTTTACTATTTACAATTAAGGTTTATGGTTCAGAATATAGGATTAGGCTTTAGCATTTATAATTAGGTTTAATAATTTATGATTAGGGCTAGGATTAGGGTCCAATATTTACAATTAGAGTTAGGATTGAGGTTTAGCATTCAAGATTAGGGTTTAGTAATTAGGATCGGGGTTTAACATTTAGGATTATGATTTAAGTTAAGATTAAGGTTTAGAATTTAGGATTAAGGTCTAAAATATACAATAATGGTTATAATATGGTTTAGCATTTACAATTAGGTTTTATTATTTAGGATTAGGGTTTAGGATTTAGGATTAAGGTTTAGCATATACAATTAGGGTTAGGATAAGGTTTAGAATTTACAATTAGGGTTTAATATTTAGGATTGGGATAAGATAAGGATTTAGGATGAGGATGAGAGGATATGGTTTAGGGTTAGGATCATGGTTTAGAGTTGAGGAATATTATTATGGTTAGGTATAAGATTTATATCTTTATTAAATGGCCCTAGTTGCTAACACTCATTGCGTCATAGTGTTAGGATTTTTATAAGCTTTTAGGGCTTATGATTTAGGATTAGGATCAGGGTTTAATATTAGGTTTAGGGTTTAGGGTTTATATTATGGTTTAAATTATGGATAAGGCTAAGACATTGATAAGAGTTAGAGCCAAGGGTTAGGGTTAGGATAAGGGTTTAGGTTTACACTATAGATTGGGTTAGAATTTGGTTCATATTAACCATGATTAGTACTAACTATGATTAATAATAACTATGATTAATAATCCTAATACTAACCATGATTAATACTTACCATGATTAATAATAACCATGATTAATAATAATAATACTAACCATGATTAATACTAACCATGATGAATACTAACCATGATTAATGCTAACCATGATTAATAATACTAATACTAACTATAATCCTAATAATAACTATTATTAATACTAACCATGATTAATAATCCTAATACTAATCCCAATAGTCCTAATACTAAACAAGAAACTTAGCCGCGAACAAATTAGGAATTAGCCACACAAGGAAATGATATTTTCTGGTGGGGGAAGAAGTTGGAGGAATTTAAGAGTTGTGGAGGAACAATTGTTATGCAAGTTTGAAACAAGGTCGACACATTTGTTTTCTCATTCTGTGATTATGTCTTTGAAGCTCTTACCTGTGAACTCCAACATCCCCCAAGTGATCACTTATCTCCCTATTTCACCACTCACTTGCACATTCCAGTTGCTAGATTCAGTCATTATTTGACCTTTTGGAGCTTTCAAATTGCAGAAGCTGACCTATTTTCCATATATTTCAAGCTTAGCTTCTAATTATTATTTAGTTTTTACTCCTAGAATTTTTTTCTTCATGTGTGTTTTAGTTTTGTTCTTTTGTCTAGGGTTTCCTATGCTTCACCTTTATATAATTGGTTATCCAAAGCTGTTGAATTTACAACAAAGATTAATGAACCCTTGTAATCTACACTTGAGCAATAAACCATCCTACATGATGGGTTCTTAACATTTCATCATCGATCTTAAACACTAGTATATAATACTCAAAAGTTAGTCGATCCAGTGAACATACTATAGTATTAATTACAACTGCATAATTGAGTGAACATATCTTATTACAACATAGTTTGTAAATATACTTTTTTGTACATTTCCTAAACACTAGTATAATACCAAAAAGTTGTTATATGATTTTACTGGCTATTTTAATACATATCTTGTTCCTTTCAAGAATCTCCTTATTATAATTATGGTTTTGGACCTTCTAATAATGTGTGCTGCTATTAATAAATCACCCTTACTACAATTAGCAAGCATGGAAAAATTTAATCTTGAAAGTCACTAGTCAAAAATTTAGTATTGATAATGATAGCACTATTTTGAGCAAACAATATTATTATTGCATATATTGATTTATTTTTTTAAAATAATTTCTTAACTACTAGTTAATACAATATCTATAATTTTAAGTTTTTCGTTGACAATGACTAGGAGGAAATTTATTGTCACGTATGGCCATGACTACAACGTGTGAAAAGCTCAGTGAATTCAAGAGGATGAGACTCATCATCGATTATGAATTTAAAAAAAATTAAAATATAAGAAATGGAAGAATACAAAACATATTAAATTCATTTTTCTCTTTGAAAATTAGATAATATGCAGCACAATATTTACACAGTGTTTTTAGTGAGAAATTATTTATTATACAAAAGTTCATAGATCTTGGCAATTTAAACTTTTATCTAAATCATGGTTATGACACTAACCTTCTAGATTAAACATCTAGAGAATCAAAATTGGAAAATAAAATTCATTATCATCCCTAGTCAAATGATCTTCAACAGTTTCTCTAAGTTCCTTTCATTTAAAGCTACAAATTACTTTGAGAAAAGACAAGTTTGTAGTGCAAACTAGATTGGTCTTTCAAAATGAAAAAAATGTTAATCATAGTTGAATTTTGTTGCAACAAAATCTCTATTTTTAGATGGATAAAAAGGTAAGTTTATGTCCCATTTACATATACTTGTTGGTTCAAGGTCTATCTCAAAGCCTAATCCATACAAAACTTGAAAGTATTTATTTAATCTCCATCATAGATAATTGGCTTAATCTCTAATGTTTAAGTCCCTGATTTGCATATGATCTCACTTTTGACATCAATTTTTCCACAAAAAAATTCAAGGGTTGCTTCAACAAAGAGATATTTAATGGGAGATAATTTACAAGGTTTAATTCCATAGCTTTCAAACACACCAGAGATAGTTGATGTTTTTATTATTATAACAATTCCCACTTTCTCTTTTGGACCATCAACCAGCTTGGGTAGAAGCCTTTCCAAATGTTCTATGTTTAAGATGTTGTCCATGTATATGAAAATAACTTCCTACATAATTGATTTCATATTTTATACCAGTAAGTCTCTTAATATATGAGATTAGAGATTTATTCTCTGCTAGGATTTAACTCCAGAGTTTTGTATGAGAATGACCTTTGAATATTTCCATCTCTACAAATTTAAAGATGCAAACACTTCCTTTTCTAAGGTGTTCTTTCCTACTCCAATTTTGTGTATAGTTATGGACAAAGCTAGCTTATCATGATCCCACTCAAGGTCTTCAACCACTTCAGTAATGTTGTGAACTATTCTCACAGCTACAAATAGAAACAATGTATTATGTAACATACTACTTAATATATCTATTGCTCTTTATTTATGTATACTAAACATCATAACTTAATTATGGTCCTTTTAAGAATGATAAGAAAGAGCTAAGTTATGCCTATGAATATGAAATAGTGAAAATATCCAGATTTAGGTTCATATTAGCCAAAATGTCCTCTAAAGCCCAAACTCTTACCCCCCGATTTGTAGGATCTTTTTCACCCAATTGACCAAAAGTAAATGTATTTCATGTCTCTTTTTGATCATGGGACATCATTGTCCCATTGCACCCATTCAGGACTATTAGTCCTGGGGTCATATTACTAAGAGGGGGGATAATCAAGAATCTATCAAACAATCCAACTTTTCCACCTCTTAAACTTAAATCAACATTCACAAGATTAACCTTAATAAAAAAAATGAAAATCATAAACATGCAAGTCCATCCACAAAGTTGACACACAAATTTATCTCATGGAAACCCAAATAGGGGGAAAACCACAGTGGGGATTATTACCCACTAAATGATGTACTCTTTTGAAGTACACCCTATGAGGAGCTTAACCCTGT
The DNA here is from genome assembly GCA_018584345.1 of Thuja plicata. Taxonomy (NCBI): domain Eukaryota; kingdom Viridiplantae; phylum Streptophyta; class Pinopsida; order Cupressales; family Cupressaceae; genus Thuja; species Thuja plicata. Next base: position 49,257 of record MU226545.1, read on the forward strand.
TAAGAGTTACAACAAAATTATTAGGTGCTACCTGGTTAAGGGATTTTCCTTAGGCTTGTTAGGAATTTTACCCTATTAAGAGGAGCCTTGTCAGAGGACTTTAAACATTTGAAAAAGTGTCCACATTGTTAGAGGATTTATAATAAAGATCTATTAGGATCTACCCTTTTAAGGGATTTAACCTGCTGCAACTATTAGGTAACAATAGAAAGAATGATCTGTAGAACAATACTACCTCTCCTTGATCAAATCCATTGAAGCACACAATCTCTTCTCAAAACACTTAACTCTTCCCTATCTTGATCACAACTCACACTTTTCACCACACTAGTCTAACATAATCAACACTCTTAACATTCAAATTCATCCATTATATACTGAAATTTTAAGTCCATGACCTTAATCAAATCCTAAATTAGAATTTCAAACATCCCACTCAAATCCAACACACCACAAAACAAAATTGAATGTAAAAAAAAAATTTCCAAGACTATGTTGACCAATACAATGATTTACATAGAATGTTGTGTCAAGGAGTCAAACACATTTTGACCAAACAGAAGCTTCATCTAGAATCTTCTCCACATGCTAGCATCGAGAAATGTGATGCTAGATCATCATGAAAAATCACAAAGACATGTCACCATCTTGTGACTAACTCAATCAATTCCATTACAACCTCAACACCGTTCACTGATCAAATATTTATCACCTATTGCTAAAGAACACAAACACTCAAACTTGTTAACAACTTTGTCCCGCTCATTGGTCACCCATCCCACACATTGGCCACTCAAATTAGTTGCGATTGGAAATGTATCCTCTAAATACTGTTGACCACCATATCACGTTACTACACCACAAGATACAACATAGATTTGAAAAGATATTCAAGTCATCTATAACGTGTCATTAACTATTCTAGCATTTGCACTGTTATACTTCAATTGATCACAAATTTATCATAAGATCACTTTAGTAGTAGTGGTCATGCATTAGACATCCAGAGACACACCTAAGTCTCCCATAAAGATAGAAACCACTAAAACTCACTACAATCCTTCATTAATCACAATTATTCTTGGAAACACACTAAGAACATAAAGTCAATAATTGAGATCAATGACAACATAATATATGATCATCTGGTAATCAAATCTAATCAAGACATCTCCAAAAATCACTTACCATCACTACATCAGATATGCCAACAATATCCCCCTTTGGCATTGATGGAAACACTCACTTAATATTTATGGTAACACTCTGTCCAACATGATACAATGAGCATAAAATATTTCCACTTCTATCTTCCGTCTGTTCTACAATTACTTTCCCTTTTCCATACACACATTCTCCCCTTTATATTCATACGTTCTTGCCCTTTGAAAACTGCCAAAGGAATCAAACACACATGATATCTTCTCTACTGAACCTGACTAACCAAAGCACATGAGTACATAGACTGCTCCCATAAGGAGTAGCCCCACAACATCAATCCAAACATAAATATAATTAGTGAATACACTTGGATTGATGCAACTGCATCTTCTTCTAATTCAACTCAGATAGGGGAATGACCCCCAACCTACCTCTTAGATACATAAATGTATCCTTAGGAAATGGTTTTAGTGAAAATATCAACACCTACTCTTTAATTGGCATATACTCCAACCTCACTTCCTTTTCTTGTACCTGTTCTCTAAGAAAATTATATTTGATATCTATATCCTTAGTCTTAGAGTGAATCACTGGCTTCTTTGAAATGTTAATATCACTTGTATTGATACAATAGATAACCACCGATTGAGTTACCTTATCCTTAATTCCTTCCAGAATCTGCTTGATCCATACTACCTGTGTATAATTAATTACAACAACAACATACTCAGCTTCAAATGTTGATTGAGATATAAAATTCTTCATCTTGCTTGCCCAAGATACAAGCCTTTCACTAAGAAAGAACGCACCTCCACATGTGCTCTTTTGATCATCAACATTACCTGCCCAATTAGCATTAGTAAACAAATTTAAAGAGAAATCACCTTTATGTCCATACCAGAGACCATAATCTTTAGTCACCTTAAGATATCTGAAGATTCTCTTTATTGAAACAAAATGAGACTCTTTAGGATAAGAAGAAAATCTTTCCACTAAGCTAACTGCCTGTGCTATGTCTAGTTTTTTTATGCACTAAATAATGTAGCTTACCAATTATGGACCTATAAAGTGTATCCTCCACCTCTTTAGAGTCATCTTCATTTGATAGTTTCCAACATGTTACCATTGGGTACCAACTGGTTTTAAATCATCTAACCCAAAATTCTTCAGTATTTCCCTTACATATTTTGACTGGCATATGTAGATACCATTTTCATCTATTACTCATGCAATCCAATGAATAATTTAATCTCACCGATCATAGAAATATTAAATTCTTTCCTCGTCTCATCTACAAATGATATTCTCATCTCTTCATTGCAACAAAAAATGATATCATCTACAAATATCTCGACAATTAGCAACCTATCATCTTTCTCAATCTTCAAATATAGATTACTATTATCAATTGTATTGATGAAACCAATCTAAATCAGATATGAATGAAAATGTTCATACCATGCTGTAGGTGCTTGTTTCAACCCATACAAAGCTTTCTGTAATTTGCACACCATTTTATTACCTTCTAAATTAGAAAATCCTTTAGGTTGTTCAATATATACTATTTCTTCCAAAATACCATTAAGAATAGCTAACTTAACACCCATTTGATATACCTTGAATCCTTTAAAAGCAACATATGCAAGCAATATCCTTACACCTTCAATTTTTTCCATAGGTGCAAATGGTTCACCATAGTCCAGGCCTTCCTCTTATGCACATCCTTTGTACACCAATCTTTCCTTTTTCCTTACCACTTCACCTGTCTCATTAATCTCATTTATGAAAATTTACTTCATACCAATCATATTATTTTTTGTCGATCTGGGTACTAATGTCTAGGTATTGTTCTTCTCCATCTGCTCCAATTCTTCTTCTAGAGATTTCACCCAATCTTCATCTTTCAATACACACTTCATAGTTTTAGGTTCAAATTTAGATAAAAAAAAAGTACCTTCTCTTGCCTTCCTTCTTGTTAACACACCATCATGTACCTTCTCTTTCCTTCCTTCTTGTTAACACACCATCATTTCTATCACCAATAATTTGATCAGGGGAATGCTTCAAGTTGACATACTTTGGCAATTTCGGTTTAGTTCTAAGAGTTTCTTCAACCACTTGTATCAGTTCTTGTTCACTGACCCATCTCTCCATTAGTTCTGCTAAAGTGTCATGCTCCACTAGTTGTACATAAATAAACCCATGATAGTCTTCAGGTTCCTTCTTTCTGGATTCAACATTTTTCTCAGAAAATTCATCTTTACACTGGAAATTTCCACTATATTATTTTTTTTCTTGTTCAAGCACCTTTAGTCTTTCCTATTTGAGGAATATCCTAATAATATCCCCTCATCACTTCTTGGGTCAAACTTTCTTGTATTTTCATCTCTCTTTATGTATAATCTACTCCTATTTTTTTTGAAATAAGTTACACATGGTGATCGACCATACCACATCTCATAGGGAGTTTTGTTTTTACATTTCTTCAACTAAACTTTATTCAATGTGTAAAGAATAGTGCTCACCTCTTCTCTCCAAAATGTTTTTGCAACACTCATTTGAATCATTAATGTCCTAGTGCAATCTATGATAGACACGTTTCTTCTTTCAACAATACCATTCTATTGAGGTGTTCTAGGAGATGACATTTGTCTTTGTATTCCCTGTTCGTCACAATATGTAGTAAATTCATGTGAAGTAAAATCACCTCCTCTTTCAGATCTAAGACATTTCCGGGTCTTACCAGTCTCCTTCTCCACTCTAGCTTTGTAGATCTTAAACATGTGAAAAGCTTTAGATTTGTCTCTTAAAAATTTAACACACACCATTCTAGATTAATAATCAACAAGCAACATGAAATATCTATCACCATTATAACTCTGAGTTCTCATTGGACTACACAGATTGGTATGAACCAAATCTAAAATACTCTTAGAATAATAATTTTTACTAATGAAACTAGAACTAGTTAACTTCCCAAGCTATCATTCTTTACACATTATATTGTCTAGTTTCACTAGGCTAGGAAAACCTCTCACTATATTCATCTTACTAACTTTGATCAGGTTATCAAAATTTACATGACAAAACCTCTTATGCCATAACCAACAATCTTCTACCTTAGCAATTAGACAACTCTTAATAGTAGAATTTAGATGGAACAAGTTACCTTTAGTTTGTTCATCGGTAGCAATCAACTCTCCTAATTTCTCAATAATCTTGCAACTACCTCCATTGAAATCCAATCTATACCCTTTTTTATTCAGCTAAGAAACACTTAACAAATTGTATCTCAGAACATCAACCTAGTAAATATCATTGCAAATTTTTTTTATCATTCAAAGTAATAGATCCTTTACCTTTTACCATACAGGGAGCATCATTCCTGAATCTCACCGAGCCTCCATCGCATTCCTCCATATTGATGAATTTTCTTCTATCACTAGTCATATGGTGAGTGCACCCACTATCAATAATCTAGTTACCATTGTGATTCATGTTAGAAACCAAAAATTTCTCACCTTCTTCTAAGGTTTCTTCCTTTACTGCAACAAACACAATTTCTTCTTCATCTCTTCCATCAGAATCCTCATCGGTAACACCTTCCTCAGCTAGGTAGCATACTTTCTTATTTTTATCCTTAAATCTTCTTGGATTCTCCTTCATGTCATTGTCAATACATCTAGAAGAAATATGTCCAATTTTTTTACATGTAAAGAACTTAAAAGGTATCTTACCCTTATATTTACCTTTCCCTCTAGGCAACCTTATAGAAAATAAAGCTTGCAATTCCTCATGTTCTCTTTCTTCAAGAAAGATAGATTCATAATCATTAAAGTAGCATGTTGAAGAAATTTTATATATCTTCTTTCCTTTCCTAGGTGGTGCAAGAGTCAATGATGACTTGAAATCAGCTTCAAATTTTGGCATACTATTATCATAATTGCTTAACTCAAATGGAGTTAATTTCCCTATTAATGCATCAAGAGTAACAGTAAAAGTTCCTAGATATTCGAGCTCTTGTATAGCTAAAACCTTAATAACATATTGAGCCAATAAAGTTCTTAACATTTTTATTGCCACATCCTTCTTAGGAAGATTACCACCAAAACCTCAAATAGAAACAACAACTTCTTTGATTCACTGACTGTATTGTATAATGTTCTCATTTTATTGCATCCTCATATCATCATGCTTTCCTCTCAAAATATCAATATTTTCCTTCTACACATGTGGATCTCCACCATATTAGATGGTTTTCAAATTTTCCCACATCTCATTAGCAGTATACAAGTCTTTGATATCAATGAATTTTGCATCTGAAAGAGTACTTACAACTGCTTCCATATTAGTAGTATTCTCTAGCCTTACCTTTAATTGATCTATAGTCAGGGTTGTTGAAGGGGAAATATACTTATTAACCACATTATTCCAATACTGATCACCCATACCTTTAAGAAAGAGCTTCATCTGACCAAACCAAATTGATTAGTTCTCTCTTGTGAATTTAGGACCTTCCCTTCTCATCATCTTTAGATATTTACCTCAATTTTTTCAGCTTCACCACAATAGATGACTAAATCTATGATTCTAATTGTTAGTCCTGAGGTTAGATTACCTAGAGGGGGGAGAATCAGTAATCTATCAAGTAATCCAACTTTTCCACCTCTTAAACTTAAATCAACATTCACAAGATTAACCTTAATCACAAAAAATGAAAATCATAAACATGCAAGTCCATCCACAAAGATGACACACAAATTTATCTCATGGAAACCAAAATAGGGAGAAAACCATAGTGGGGATTAGTACTCACTAAATGATATACTCTTCTAAAGTATGCCCCATGAGAAGCTTAACCATGTTAGGAGTCACAAAAAAACTATTAGGTGCTACCTAGTTAAGGGATTTTCCTTAGGCCTGTTAGGACCTTTACCCTATTAAGATTAGCCTTGTTAGAGGAATTTAAATAGTTAACAAAGTGTCACCTTGTTAGAGGATTTACACCAAAGATCTGTTAGGATCTACCCTGTTAAGGGATTTAACCTATTATAACTATTAGGGAACAACTACAATAATGATCTATGGAATACCACTACCTCTTCTTGATCAGATCCACCAGAGTACACAATATCTTCTCAACACACTTAACTCTTCCCTGGCTTGATCACAACTCACACTTTTCACCACACTAGTCCAACACACAATCAACACTCTTAACCTTGAAATTCATCCATTATGTAATGATATTTTAAGTCCACCACCTTAATCAAACCCTAAATTAGATTTCAAACATCACGCTCAAATCCAATGTGCCAAAAAAAAATTAAATGTACAAAACACATTTCCAAAACCGTGTTGGCCAATACAATGATTTAGATAGAATTTTGTGTCAAGGATTCAAACATGTTTTGACCAAACACAAGCTTCATCTAGAATATTCTACAAACAATAGTATTAAGAAATGTGATGCTAGAGAATCACCTCCAATCATGAAGACATGTCACCAACTTGTGACTAACTCAATCGATTCCATCACAACCTCAACACTGATTGTTAATCAAAGATTTATCACCTATCTCTCAAGAACAAAAACACTATAACCTATTAAAAAATATGTCTCTGCTCATTGGTCACCCATCCTACACATGGGTCACTCAAATTAGTTGTGGCTGAAACTATAGCATCTAAATATTATGGGCCGCCATATCTCGTGACTGTGCCACAAGATACAACATAGATTTAATAAGACATTCAAGTCATCTATTACTTGCCATTAACTGTTCTAGTAGTTGCAAAGATATAGTTCAATTGATCACAAATTTATCATAAGATCACTTCAGTAGTAGCGGTCATGTATTAGACATCCAGAGAAACACCTAAGTCTCCCATAAAGATAACTACCACTAAAACTCACTACAATTCATCATTCATCACAAATATGCTTGACAACACACTAAGAATACAAATTTAATAATTGACATCAATGAAATCATAATATATGATCATCCTGTAATCAAATCTAATAAAGACATCTCCAAAACTCACTTACCATTACTACATTAGATATGCCAACAAGGACACTTTTCAAATAAAAAATATAATATAGATAAGTCTTTTAATCAGAGTTTTGTAATGTATCAACTAAAATAAATATGAATTTATGTAGCTTAGAATTTCTTTTGTATTAGAGTTAAGATTATCTACTTGTTTAGAAAAAGGAATTACTGTGTCTTATCTATAATTGGAGTTGTATGTTATATTTCTCATTTTCTGCATGTTTATCTAAATTAACATAGTTGCAAGTATGTAAAAATGAATCAGTTACAAGTATGTAAAACTGTGTGTTCTAGTCCAGTCAATGCAATTAGATAGGTGTCTTGAAAAACCATTCCTATTAGAAAAAAGTGTACCTCCACCAGAATAAAGGGTGTATAAGATACTCAATCCACATTGTGGCATTGTTATTGATGTTTAATCAACAACAATTAGTGTCATAAAAAGAATGCCTAAAACATTATCTTACAATCATACAATATAATTTAAAATTACATGATCTGGGCAATATTTCACCTCAACCATAGGTTTGGCAACCACTTCATAGGCTCTTTCATGAAGTTGTTTCTATGAATACCTCATCAAACTGAAAATGTCTCAGAATTAAACTTAAAATATCTCAAAATTCTAATTATTCTTCCTCAACTTTAGCCTCCAAAGATACAAAGGCACACTGCTACCAATTTCAGAGTCAATTTTAAATCTATTGATGTATTTCATACTGAATGAAACTATTAAATTAAAAATCATATTAAAAATGAATTTCTCTATCAACACGTTTTGTAACAAAAAAGGAGTTCAATTCAATCTCGCAAAAAATTTATGATATACTTTTTTCTCAAACTGTAAACATGTCAAGAATTTTCTGCTACATATTCACACAATAAACAATGTTGCTTACTCAATGAAGCTACTAAAAACCAATATGTGAGGCTAACGGTAGATGTAAAATACACAATTAAGCTACCACATACATCCAATATGCCAAAGTAAAATGTGTGAATGGAAAATATGTGTGTACTCATGAATTACTATTATTATTTATGACCCTATCACAATGCCAAGATGGATTACAATCTTGAATTGACCTTGCTTGATCATTAAGCCTAGGTTCCCCTACAACAAAATTTGACTTAAAGTCAAAGATGATGAAAGAGACTATTGAGGAAAAATTTGATATGCATGAATCTCTTCTTATATATGTCTTGTTAATCTCTCGGAGCTTTCTCTTTCTCCTCCTCACAAGAAGGGCTTGTAAATAGGACTTAGACTTCCAAGAAGGTGAGTAGATCTAGGAAATGGATTATGCGTACTAACGTACTAAAGCTTAACTATGAATTGATTGTTAACCTTTATAATGAGCTGATTGTACAAAATAATTTTGGAGGTTTATAGTTAAAAAATAACATATAACAAAAGATCAAAATACACAGTGAAAAATAAATACTTTAGAGAAGTTTTACACATTGAATTCAACAGAGCTCCCATAGAAGATGAAATTACGCAAAAACACAAGGCTCTAAATTCAACAAAGCTCCCATAGAAGATGAAATGAAGCCTACCTTCCACCAAGCCAATGGAGCAGTGGCTGAATTCCTAAGAGAATCGAGTGGGAAAACACAAGCTTCCAGTGCATCTGCCACACAAGTGAATAACCTAAATGAAGGTTATTTAAAATTAAATACTTGAGTAATAATCTATTTGATATTAATTTCCACTGTAAAGTGACTATATTTGTTCTAAATAAGCAAGAAATGATAACAATGCACATGACATTGGAATGCACCCTGCTAAGGTTGGAGCACAACCTACACATGATGAAGGTCATGGTGTGCATCCTGGTACTGGAGGTATTCATGTGCTATACATTTTATTTATTTATAATTATTAATACAAATAAAAATCTTTAATTTCAATTGGTGTATTAATTAATGTAACATTTTCTATTTTTATTTTAGAGCATACATAGTGTGGTGAACAAGTGGAGCATGATCAGGCTACACAACATCATGAAAATGATGTGCCTAATGACATGTAACTGATTGAATTTTTGAAGATATTAAGTTGATGATCATGCAAGGCATTAAATCAATTAATGCATTGTATTTTCATTGATGTCAACTTGATATAATCTGTATGGTCATGGAAATATTGCCAAATACTTCAAAGAACTTATGAATAAGGGCTATGCTATCAGTAATGCATATAAGTCAATTATTCACTAAGTGAATGTATACAACAACGGAGTGTACACCGACAAAGAGAGTAAAAGAACAAAATTCACAGTGTTACCCGACAAGCTAATGCACATCATTATCGATGAGCAAAGTTACATTGTTGCCCGACGAGAAAAACATAAAGTAACTCGACAGACAAAATTACAGTGTTGCCCGATGAAAAAGACAAGGACAGAGATCCCGATGACAACTGAAGTCACACCGATAGAATAGTTAGTTATCATCGATGACTACCTAGAGTGTTGACCAACAGAACAGAGAGTTCAAAAATGAAAAAATGCTTAGCTGTCAAGAAGCTATAAATAGACTTAACAAATACTTATCATTGTTTTAATCATCCAGATAAAGCTGGAGATAAGTAATTATTTTAAAGATGATTTGTCCAATTGGAAAGAAGATCTCTTTGAGATAAAATTGGAGTTTCTTTAAATCTAATTGGTGAGAATTGTGGATCACGCCAAGAATCGAGAAATTCAAGAAAAGGTAAACCATGTCTATATAGAGACAAACCCAATTCATTACAAATTGGAGTGTGGGGTGAAAAAGAGAAGAGGAAAGATGCTAAAGAAAATCTGAAGGAGAAGAAAGTCTTCATTCAATTCTGATCAATCAAGCTAAGGAAAGAGCTAGATTCTGTAGACACCAACGAACAATGAGACAACATCACAAAGCAAAACAATGTGCAACAACGGTATAAAATTTGTTGACGGGGTTTTGCTAACCGGGTCCGCCAACAGTCATAAGTTGTCATCGGGTTCCGGAGAAATCGGCCAACTCCGCCTACAAAGGTTTGTCCGGGGAAATAAAATTCTCCGGGCCTTCAAGCACCTAGGTGTCGGGTCACGACAGTGCGGGGCTCGGTTGGGAGAGGTGACTATTTTCGAGGGGGATAGCTGGTTACTTCAACTCGTTCTCCCGAAGATTCAATACGGTAAGGGTTTCCCAGAGTATTCTACACTTAGAAAATAAAATGAAAAAAGATCCTACAGGGTTAGAACGTTTCATCTAACTACAGTCATGCTAAAATATCTGGAACATCAACAATACTCTGAAAGACTACACTAAATACCGAAGAAATACACAACCATCCGTTAGTATTTTATCAGTAGTGAGATAAAGAGGTCGTTAATCTACTTTAACACATTCAGAGCAAAGGACATATAGAACATTAAAACATGAAATACCATTAACTTAGAAGCAGAGACGCTAACAACATCATTGCTATGAATCCTTCCTTCTTCATTAATATTCTTCCAGCAATCACTGGTGCATGATACAATAATGGCTCCAAGGGAGCATTCAACTATCAAGAACAAGACAATGGAGCATTGAGCTCTGCAACTAAAAGGAACTGCTTTGTTATTTCTTATGGACAAAAAAATCATCAATTTCATCGACCCTTGGAAATGGGCCGATTTGCCTATTTATACAACTCTTTAACCCTAACCCTATCTTACTGCATTTCAATAAAATACAATATCTGGGGGCCGGTACTACCTGCGGCACCCTACAAAAGACCTAGAGACGGAATAGGTCTGTCATGTCAAAAGAATAAGAATAAGATAAGAATATACATTGGAAGAATCGGCCTCAGGAAGAGAGCTAGAGACGAGAAGGAAGAAAGAAAGTCCCCCGGGTACTGAGGCTACATGCCTCATAAATGGGAAATGCGGTGCCCTGTCTCCAATGTGCTAGGTGTACCTTCGAACGGCGCCTCAAGAAGATCACCCTGTCAGAAATCAACCATCGAGCCAATACCTCTTAATGTGCCCAACTACCTTCTGACAGTCTTTATTAACCGCTTCTGAAAGTGACCGGTCGACCTTGGGGACCGGGACACAGGTCATTTCAAAGAATATAAAATTTTGGATCCGGGACTCCGGGCTCCGAGAACTTACGTTCCCAAAAGAATAACGAATACTGAATGCTCAAATTTCTCCAGCCCCCGGAGAAAACTCAAGGCTGTTTATTATCCCCAAAGGCCTGAACGAGGCAGAAAATGCCATCCTCATCAATCTTCTTTAGACTGGCCCTTCGGTATCTGGCCATTTCAACATGTTCCCCTAGGTCTGAAACATTACTTCTGAACTCATCCGCCATTTTTGCGGCGTCATGTCCTTTAAGTACCATCTCGGTCAATTTGACCATCTTGGCTCCATCCATTCCCTCCGGGGATTGATACCAGGAGTTCATCATTTCATCAAAACCTTCCAAAACTGACTCTTCGGGAGTATAAGTATCGGTGCTAAAGGGATCCATCTCGGAAGCCTTCATTAAAAAAGATTTACATAAATTAAAAGAATATTTTACTTTGTTTACCTTCTCCTGCAAGGAATCTACCAGTTGCTTGGTTACCTCCAATGTGAGGTCCAGCTTGGAGTGTTGAGTCCTTACGTAATCAAATGATTACTCACCCAGAATTTTGGATTCAGAAATTATATCTTCTCCGAGTGTGAGGAGCTCTTCGAGCTCTACCTTCTACGCCTGGTAATTTTCAGCATCACTCTCCCACTGCTCAATCAGCGCTTCTGCCTGGAGAATAACCTGCCGGGCCGTATACAGGTCTGGGAGAGTGGATAATAGGAAACACCGGGTGTTTCCTATCTGTGCAACGACCCATTCATCTACTGCTTGGGCCTTCTTTTTCATTACACGCAGGGAGTCTATGTCGCTCTGCAGTAATTCTTCTAATGTTGAGACCTATGGAGGGGCGGCGCTGATTGGTTTGGCCAGCTCAGTTAGCAATGCAATAAGGTTGGCATTCTTCTCCTTTTCTGCCTTGAGCCTCTGGGCCTCTTTCTCATATCGGGCCTCCACTTCCCTTGCTGCTTCCTTTAGTAGGTCTACTTCACCCTGCTTTCCTCTTTTGCCCAAGTGTACCTCTACGATGTTGTAATCTGCGGGGTCTACAATCGCTTCAACGACATCTGGGGGAGGCATTGCAACTACTGCAACTGTTTCTCCGCCCGACCTAGTTCACAATGTGTGAACTGTCCGGGCCTTCTTCACCTTTGGTGGGGCCTGAGCTAAGGCCATCATTTCGGCCAAGGAGATGGGGACTACCGGAGTTGATTGGGCCTTTCTCTTCTTGCTTTCCACCAGCCACAGAGGTGGGAGAGGTGGCCTTCCTACCAGAGCCTGCTCTTCTTGTTCTCTCCCAGTGTCTGGTGGCGGTTGCTCCTCTTCGATATGTGCTTCCTCCATTTCCTTTTCTGCCGGCACCTCTTCTTTAGGCACTTCTTCTGCTACAACATCTTCAATTTCTATGTCCTCAGCCTGGTCCCGGATGTCAAGGGGTGAGTCTGGACCTTGATCGGCTTCTTCGAGGATTACCTCTTCAAGTTGCTCTTCTTCTTCTTCATCTGTTGGCACTAGGGGAGGTATCAGGCTGAGATTTAAAGTTTGGGCCACTGTAATTATCTTCCCAAAGGTCGCCCCTGAGAGTGGTGCTTGGAACACGACGTCTGGGGTTACGGTTTCTCCCGAAAATCCAGGTCTGGGTTCCCCAGTGGATGCCTTTTGTTCAATTATTTGCTGTTGGTCCACTCCCAGACCTTGTGCTGCGTGAGCTCCAGAGACAATCTCCGGTCTTTGCTCTTCTGTTTGCTGCTCTTCTTGTTCCGCAGCTTCTTCTTCCAAGTCCCGGAGGTCCACAACCTCTTCTCCTTTCTCTGGGACTTCCGTGCCTGTTTGGGTGTCACCTCCCTGCAGATTCCCAAACTCATCGGCTGCAAATAAATACAACTCTTCCTCAGGAGGGGGACTGGCTGGGTCCTCTGTTTGCTTTGCATCTTTCTCCGGCTCCGGGGAACTGGAAGAGAGGATCTCCACCTCTTTGGAGAGTGATGCCCTTGGCGCCAGTTCTGCCTTTGGCTGTTTGATGTGCTTTCTTTTCCTCCAGGTGATTAGAGGTGGTCCCGCATTGGCAATTGCTGCTACCTCCATGGGATCAACCCCGGTCGCCTTCATCATTAGGTCTGCCAGCGTAAGGGAGGAAGGGGGATGAATTGGTCCGGACATAAGCGGGGGAGTGGCCAGCTTTGTCAATAGTTGCTCCCTCATCAGTTGGGAGGCCGCCATAGATTGCTGAATCTGTTCTTGTATGGGATTCTGCTGCGCGGAGGGGGTTAGAGCTATCCCCTTTCCTTTAGCTGCACCTTGTGCAGAAGTCCCAGCCTGTGAAGATGTCCCGGCCCCCGGAGTTAATCTTAGTGCCGGCTGTGGCATTACTTTTGGTGCCGGTCGAGGAGCTAGGCGCGCACTCCTGGGGCACACCCTTTTGAAATATGCATGACTTCACTCGACAATTGCCTGAGTGAAGTCCTTAATTATGTGATCTTCTTGGGCGGCCTAATTTATCGTGGGCAGGGCCATCTTGTCAATCCCCTTTTCTTTGTACTGGGGGTCTGTGGTTGGGGTGTCGTCAGAGAAGCCCACCGGGAACCTCTAGAGCTTTAGCTCCTGCATCATTCTAGCCATCATTCTATCATAATGTCAGCTGTGCACATCCATGTCATCCTGGCGATCGACCCAGAAGTCTTCCATGTGTGCTTGGTGGGGCTCCGAAGCCCAGGGTAGTGCAGTTGCAATTTGGCCATGCGGATCAAAGCTCTTTCGCGCCAGATAAAACTCCTACAAGTTGTAAATTTTAAGCTCGTTGTCTACCTCCTTTGTGGTGGCCAGACTGCAGGTATAGTTCCCACAAGAGATTGGAAATGCAACATTGGGGACCTTCTTGAGGGCCAAGAAGGCATGCAGCTCCATCATTTGTCTGCAATACTCCAGCAACATGATCTTGTCCCCGTAATGCCTGGGTAACAAGTAGGGTTTCTCGGAGAAGCCGGCGACCCTAATGTAGGTATGCTGCTGGAATTGGATGTAGTAGTGCCCATAACTACTAACCAATTTCATCGCCTCAGTAGACAAGCAGTATCCGGCATCCCGGGTGGGCGTGAGTAAATGGTAGTAAATGAAACAGTCATTTACTCGGCAGTAACTGGGGAAGCTGGCTTCCCATTGGATCTGTGGGAAATGGTCCCACGGTGCCTTTTTTCCCAGGCCAAATCTGAGGATGCCATCTGTGAGTAGGCCGTTGGAGTGGGGCCTCTGCTGAGCCAAGGCCCAGAAAATATAAGAAGTCATGTAGAACTTCTTATTCTCGTTCAGCTGCCGGAACTGGGAGTCGACGTGGTTGGAAATAATGGTTGCCCAGTCGAAGAACTCTCCCTTAATGGAGATGCCCAATAGGAAATAGTACATCCACTTTGTAAATTCTTGGGCAGAGGGTTTCCCAAATACCCAGGCCAATGCTATCATCCCCATCTGGATGCTCTCCTTGAATTCAGAGCGGGGGATATCAATCTTCATTCTCTTAGGGTCCCTCTTCGAGACTTTGAGCCAGTTGGCATTTATATACACCCGGGACGCATCCTCCAGTTCGGCGAATTGTTTCAAGGCATCTGACCTTGTGACCACCGTGGCCTGATCAAATTGTGGGATGCCCAAGCCCGCTTGGAAAGTGACTGGGTCTAGGGACACCAGTGGAGTGGGGAACCTCGTGGGTTCAGCAGGTGCAAGCATGACAGCCCAGACCGAAGAATTTTAGTTGGCCGCTAGTGCTAGAACAAGCTCCGGAGACTGCATGAAGCATGGGAAGCAAGCTGCCCGGAGGATTCTGGAACCTCCAATGTTTATTGCAAGTGGGTCTCCAGCCTGTCGCTGGATGTGCATTATCTTTACTAGGGCCTGCATTTCCGCCCAAGTCCCGACATTGGCGGCGGTCATCAGCTTCACCTTGCACTCAATATTTGAGCCCACGATCCCATTGTCCTATACAAATTTCATTGTGAGGGGCAGCTTTGCCAGGGATTTTTCCATTTTTGATTTTGACGCTGCCCTGGTCTCAGTTATAGTTGGTAATTCCGGGCTTTCGGGAGGAGAGGATGTAGATGCTTAGACATGGTTACAAATTAAAGTCCGAACTTGCGAGACAAAGCGACCGTCAGAATATTTTTTATTAAAATGAAAGAATTACTCTGGGACCCGAAGTTCTTACCACCGCGTTGTTTTCTTTTCCTGAAAAGTTAGTTTTTCGTAAAGATATCCGAAAAGAAAAAAGCAAAAACATATCTTAAACTTAGACTTTCATCATATCTCCGGGTCCGGGAAACTTTACCACGCTTTGATGGAGACTTAGGGTGGGGGTGGTAAAAGGGGCCCGAGGTCCGGAGAAGCGAGCGTTAACGAAATTGAATGAACGAGCAAGTGGTTGAGCCTTCATGGACGCCATGTGGGAAGGCATTAATTAGATGTGATGGCATTGAGGGCGGCGCCGACTGGCCAAACGTGTGAAAAGGGAAAGCCACTTGGCTGGATGTGATTGCGCGTATGGGAAATAAATGAGGCTGACAGCCTTGATGGAGGAGAGAGAAAATTGCCTGTTTGAAACCGGCCATGAGCCAAGTTTCAAATAGGTGGTTTTCTGCCTCGAAACATACTTGAAGGCAGAAAATAGAAGCAAAGGTGACTTGACCAGCTCGTCGAGCCACCTGGAAGGATACACACAGAGCTAAGGGATATATACATGGAAGGGAGGAAATATACAGGGGATATTCACAGGAACAAGCACATATATACATGAATATACACACAGGGCGACTCCTACAGGGAAACCAGACAACGCAAAATAGGTATATACAACTATCTACACCATATACATGCTATTTACAAACTATTTAGAGACTATTTAAAGGTTATTTACTTCTGCACAGAAGGCATACAACCTTCAGGCAGAGCCGACCCACCAACAGGTGGCAAAACCAGAGGACAAAGACAAAAAACGACAAAAACGAAGTCGAAATGAAAACAAAACAAGAAAACCCAAAGAAAAATCAGGAAAACAAAAGAAAAATAGAGAGGGAAGCAGAGGAACCAACTTGAAAATGCAGAAGGCGGAGGAAGGGAAAGATTACCAGGAGAACTCTGTAATAGCTCAAATCCTCAGACAGTCAAGATCACCACCACGAAACACTAGCGTGCGCCTGAGAACAGTAGAAGGTGTTAAGCTTTGTTTATCACAAATCTCTCTGTAACTGCTCTGTTAATCGCTTTGAAATTGCTCTATTTCGCTATAAGTGCTCAAAGGTTTTAATCGCGGTAAATGTGAAAATGATAGATAAGTCCTATTTATACCCACGGTAAAAGCAATCCTCCTCCTTCCGGAGACTTTTAGGTTAGACAAAACCTCCAGACTCCGGGCCTGGGGATTATTTACGATGATATCCCTAAGACTTAAGAACATCATAGAAAAGAATCCCAGAGTCCGGAGTCCAGCTTCCCAACAACAGACAACCTCTGGGATCCAGGATCCCGGAGGGGAAAACCAAACCAAGAAAACAAAACACACTAGGGAAGACAAACCCCAGAGAAAGGAAAGAAAAGAAAGGAAAAGAAAGACAAGGCGAAAGCCGCAGAAAAAAGCGAAACAAAAAAAAAGAAAAAAAGAGGGACCCAACATTTTGCACACAAAATGTAGGGACGGGGATGCAGGGCATAACAAATGGTGACTATCTGGGACAAATGCCTTATTGCATTTGAGAACCATAGAATCTCTGGTTAGCACAATTGGAATGAGTCATCCTCCCAAAGTGTTTAACAGGCCAAGAGCAACATATCTGAGAGAACCCGACCACGCAGGAGTCTGTTCGTAGCCTTTTATCAATGGTGTCGTGTGTGCTTTGGAAAGAAATCAAGCCGATGACCTCTGGGAGGAATAGAGAAGAGGTACTAATCAGGTCAAACCAGTCATCAATTTGCTCATTTCCCCCAGAGACCAGAGTTCTATCCCACTTCCATTGTTATTTCATTTGTTTCCAGGTGGGGAAGGCGGTACTTCTTTCACCATTGAGCCTAAGCTTAGCTAAATTCAAATGGTGGTACTTCTTTCACCTATCCACCCATATTTAAACCTTTTGAAGGGGATAAAACTCTAGACCCGAGAAGAATTTCGTTAGATTCTCAGACGTGGGTCAACCGATTAGTACAATCGATCTACCCCCAGCGTGTCTAATTACTTGTTCCTTATATTATTATTGTTCACTGGTTGCCAGATTCCCGGAGATAATGCCTGATGGAGATTGCTTCCAAAAATGTGCCGTGATCCGTAAAACAAACCTGAAGACCGAGCAGATTCCACCGTGCTAAAGATAGATTCCAAAGTTCACCATGTCGGAGGCATTGTACCAGGGGCCAAGGTTATGCAAAGCATTCCAATTCCAAGGCTTCCGGGATGGATCCCTTTAGCACCGATACTTATACTCCTGAAGAGTCAGTTTTGGGAGGTTTTGATGAAATGATGAACTCCCAGTATCAATCCCTAGAGGGAATGGACGGAGCCAAGATGGTCAAATTGACCGAGATGGTACTTAAAGGCCATGACACCGCAAAAATGGTGGATGAGTTCAGAAGTAATGTTCCAGACCTGGGGGAACATGTTGAAATGGCCAGATACCGAAGGGCCAGCCTAAAGAAGATTGATGAGGATGGCATTTTCTGCCTCCTTCAGGCCTTTGGCGATAATAAACAACCTTGAGTTTTCTCCAGGGGATGGAGAAATTTGAGCATTCAGTATTCATTATTCTTTTGGGGACGTAAGTTCCCGGATCCTGGAGTCCTGGATCCAAAATTTTATATTCTTTGAAATGACCTGTGTCCCGGTCCCTAAGGCTGACCGGTCACTTTCAGAAGCGGTTAATAAAGACTGTTAGAAGGTAGTTGGGCGCATTAAGAGGTATTGGCTCGGTGGTTGATTTTTGACAGGGTGATCTTCTCGAGGCACCGTTCGAAGGTACACCTGGCACATTGGAGACAGGGTGCCACATTTCCCATTTATGAGGCATGTAGCCTCGGTACCTGGGGGACTTTCTTTCTTCCTTCTCCTCTCTGGATCTCTTCCCGAGGCTGATTCTTTCAATGTATATTCTTATCTTATTCTTATTCTTCTGACATGACAGACCTATTCTGTCTCTAGGTCTTTTGTAGGGTGGCACAGGTTGTACCGGCCCCCAAATATTGTATTTTATTGAAATGCAGTAAGATAGGGTTAGGGTTAAAGAGTTGTATAAATAGGCAAATCGGCCCATTTCTAAGGGTCAGTGAAATTGATGATTTTGCTGTCCATAAGAAATAACAAAGCAGTTCCTTTTAGTTGCAGAGCTCAAAGCTCCATTGTCTTATTCTTGATAGTTGAATGATCCCTTGGAGCCATTATTGTATCATGCACCAGTGATTGCTGGAAGAATATTAATGAAGAAGGAAGGATTCATAGCAATGATGTTGTTAGCATCTCTGCTTCTGAGTTAACGGTATTTCATGTTTTAATGTTCTATATGTCCTTTGCTCTGAATGTGTTAAAGTAGATTAACGACCTCTTTATCTCGCTACTGATAAAATTCTAACTGATGGTTGTGTATTTCTTCGGTATTTAGTGTAGTCTTTCAGAGTATTGTTGATGTTCCAGATATTTTAGCATGACTGTAGTTAGATGAAATGTTCTAACCCTGCAGGATCTTTTTTCATTTTATTTGCTAAGTGTAGAATACTCTGGGAAACCCTTACCATATTGAATCTCCGGGAGAACGAGTTGAAGTAACCAGCTATCCCCCTCAAAAATAGTCACCTCTCCCAACCGAGCCCTGCACCGTCGTGACCCGACACCCAGGTGCTTGAAGGCCCAGAGAATTTTATTTCCCCGGACAACCTTTGCAGGCAGAGTTGGCCGATTTCTCTGGAACCCGGTGACAACTTATGACTGTTGGCGGACCCGGTTAGCAAAACCCCGTCAACAAAAACTGGCGCTAGAAGGAGGGCATGAAATTGTCCCCTCTCAGAGATCCCAATTTTACACCTCCCGAGGGTTCCCTGAGTTTTAGTCTTAGGAGACAAGCCTTTAGTGGGATTGGGTCCTTTTCCCTAGCTAAATTTGAAAGAGTCCTTAGGTCTGCTCCCAATCCTGGAAGGTTTGTCGAACTCGAGCCTCCTGCTTGAAAGAAGCGGACATCAAAAGTCCTACCAGCCACTGTAGTCTGGGGGTCTACCATACCCTTGAATACTAAAACTCCCCAGACGGTCCCAGGAACCAATACCCAAACTGCTCAACTTAGAATTCCCCCAATGGCTGCATACTTTGAAAACACTGGGTCCCCAATGGGCACTTTTCCGGCCACAATCAACGACTTACCCTACCACCCGGAGAAGATCTGCCCGCGATATGAGCACTTAGGCTCACGGACTGTAGAAGAACACCTACAAGCGTACAAGGATGCCATGTACCGACACCAGATCCAACATGAAGATGTTGTGACCCGCATATTTCCCTTGTCCCTAGGACAAAGTGAGTTGAACTGGTACTTAAACCTTCCCGCCAACTCCATAAACACTTGGCAGGATATGGAGGATGCCTTCCTGGCTTCCTTCCACGTACATGTGGACCCAGCATGGTCCCATAGCTAGTTCATCTCCATCAGGAAGGAAACCAATGAACCCCTTGCAGCATTCAATCACAGGTTCCAGCGTGCCCTGAAGAGGTGCACAGGCCTTTTTGTCCCATCGCCGGACGTCACTATATAGACCTATCTTAACGCGATGGACCCCTTCGTTGCCAGTCTCCTCTGGAGAACAACCGCCCTGGGCGACCGGGATACATTGGCAAAGGTCTACAACCTAGCCCTAGAACTGTCCCATGGCCTCAACAAATCCCTGGGCAGGATTGGATAGAGCGCACCTTTCAACATGATCCCCGACGGAACCACGTATGCCGGGGGATACAACCCCAATCTAGCAATGGGTGCCCCCTCGATGGTGGTGAATCCTCCGCCACCTTTGATAGACCAATAGGCACGATATGTTTACCCAGCCCAGACCCAGATAACTCCGGGTCTGGAAGTCTTCCCGTGGAATCAACCTCAGCAGACATAACAGACTCAGACACAATCATCTGGAGTGCCTTTCTTCAAGTCATCTACGACTAGAGGATTTCCGCCCTCGACTCTGGCTAATACTGCTACCTTCCGGGGAAGCCAACAACAACCACAGCCGTCACATTATGACGCTAACACCTAGTTGACCACCGAGGTCGATTCCCTCTGGTGAATGCTATCCACTCTGACTATGGACATGGGTCAACTAAAGGCGGGATCCTACGCATCCCATAATTCAACTTCCCAGAGGAGAAATATCTTCTCCAGCCAACGAAACAACAATTCTGGAGGAAGAAACTTTAACAACGGGCCAAGGCCTAATCAACAGTGGAACAATAACGCTAACAACGGAGGCCCACCTCTGAACCAAAACACCAACCAAAATGGCACTGGACCATCCCATTTTACACCAGTCGCAGACTTCTAGCCCATGACTAACTGGTGTAGACTGCATGACACAGGTTTGCACAATGAGGTAAATTGTGCCACTTTGGAGAAAGTCATAATGATCTCTTAGCTGGACAGGCAGCAATCACACGATACCGCTCCCCCAGAACCCCCTGTCCAAGAGCAAACCCACAGTGCCTTCACTTGTGACACCATCTTCTTCGGCACCTCCAGGGAAGATGAGGAAGAATCTGAACTACCAAGATTCTTTGATGAATCCATTCTGCCCTTTGAGGCCAACGCCTTTACCAACCCGCGGACTCCATACAATACCCAGAGTCAGGCTGGTAAAGGGCCAGCTTACACGCCCGTACCTCCTACTAAAGATCCCCCTCCTCCCTGGAACAATGCAACTGACCGACGTGTCCCTCCAAAAGGTCCTAGCCCTAATCAAGCGAAAGACCTCACAAAGGAAAGTCGCCCGTTCCTGGGAGGGAGGTTTGATATCACGAAGGTGTTAGAATAGACCACCACCTCTATGACCTTAATGGAGGTTTTGCTAAATTATCTTGAGCAGAAGAAGTCTCTTCTGAAGTTCTTAGGGAACCCAGAAGCCATTAGCCGCCCACCCAAGACCGTTTCCTTCAAAGATGCTAACGCGGCTGTCTTCTAGGGGAATAATGAAGATCCTCCCTTCCTGCTAGGCTTGAACATTTATGGAAAAAATATACACAACTACCTAGTAGATTCTGGAGCTTCGGGTAATATCATGCCCCTATCCATTTGTCAGAAGCTCGGACTCCACCCCACCCCATCGAATGGCACGGTAATCCAGCTGGATAAGACTGCTGTAAAAATGGTGGGAGAATTGAAGAACATCCGGATACACCTTATCCAGGACCCTAGGATAGCTAGCATCATCGACATCCAAGTGGTGGATATCCTAGAGACTTATGGGATTTTATTAAGTCAAAATTGGTCTAAGTCCTTAAATGGATACTTTTCGACCGACTTCACCCACTTATGGCTTCTATGGGAAGGAGAATCAAACAAGATCCGGGTTGAAAGTGAACCCTGGATGAAACAGGCCCTTACCAAAGTTGGGAAAGTCAATGAAGTCCTTTTCTCTGAGGTTTCTCCGGGCGTATACCACCCTCTTGAAATTTTAACATTCGATTTCATCCCCGGAGAAGATCCCGTCATACTACAGAGAGCCCAAGACTTAGAAGAAAAAGTGAAAACTGAAGTCAACTCTCAAGGCACTAAGGCAATCCCTGCCACACTCCTGTCTGACACTTGGTGCCGAGTACACTACCAAAAACATTCAGAACTTGAGTGTGAACCATGCCTCTCAATCGCTAACCGGAAACTTAATGCCTTCCAGAATGAAGACGCAACTGATTCTCTCGGACCCAGTACCCAAGTCCAAACACCTCCGGAGATAAAACCTGCTGTCACGCTGGTAGTCCGGGAGAAAATCCCCAAGTCCCCCAACAATAATCCAAAGGAAACTCCCTGTCCCTAGCCCCAGATTACAAACAAGGATTTGTGCACCCTGAAGTTTGATGGGTCCCGATCCAAACAGGGCTGTGGGGCCAGGGTGGAATTGATCAACCCGTGAGGGAAGTCCTTCCTCGCTTCCTATAGGCTATAGTTTAACTATATGAGCAATGCCAAGGAGTATGAGGCTTTGGTCCTTGGACTCCTATTCACGCTAAGGAAAGGAATCACCCACCTCCAGGCTCTGGGTGATTCAGAGTTGGTTGTTAAACAAGTCCGGAGTCAATACACGTGTCATGATAAAAGGCTGGCCGCATACCGTAACCGGGCTTGGAGCCTTATTGAGGATTTTGATGCCTTTGGCATTGATCTCATTCCCCGATGCTGGAACTATGTTCCAGATGCCCTAGCTATTTCTGCCAGCACACTTGAGCCAATGGCCGGCTCACGACTCCGGAGATTTTCAGTTGAGATGGTCCCCACCCCCTCCATTCCAGATAATGTCACTCACTTTCAGGTTTTTGAGGATGATCAACATATCTTGGCCTTCATGGAGAATGTTGGCATCTTTGAAGATCAGATAGTGGAAGAATGAGATCACGATGACACTGGGCAGGGTGGTGAAGATGATGGGATCATGGACTTGCCCACCAACACCATCCCTAAGGGGATGGTTTCTTTAGAATGAATCTTTGACTCGGACCCTCGGGCCCATGAGAAGGTGTCATCCTCCCCCAAAGGAGGAAAATTTGAAAAGGTTAACATCGGGCAGCCCAGTGAAGAAAATATCATTCACATTGGTACCTCCTTCTCTCTTGAGGAAAAGGAGAAGATTCTCGCAGTCCTCCGAGAATACATTGATGTGATCGCTTGGGGTTATGAAGACTTAAAGACATATGACACATCCATTATGACCCACACAATCCCCTTGAAACCTGATGCTAAGCCCTTTCGACAAAAGCAAAGACCAGTCAACCCCCTGATAGAGCCTCTGATTTGTCAAGAGGTAGAAAAAGTGCTGTCAGCTCAGATTATCTTCCTGATCTGACACACTACATGGGTTGCCAACTTGGTCCCTGTGCGAAAGAAGAACGGTGAGATCCGCCTTTGCGTGGATTTCTAAAATTTGAACAAGGCCTCCAAGAAAGATAATCACCCTCTCCCTTCGTTGGATGAGGTGTTACAAATAGTGAATGGATCTCAGATGATGTCTTTCTTGGATGGATACTCCGGATATAATCAGGTCATGGTCAAGTATGAGGATAGAGAGAAAACGACGTTCACCACTAAGTGGGGAACGTTTGCGTATAGAAGAATTCCCTTTGGCCTAATCAACGCTGGGGCTACATTTCAGAAGGCCATGGATATTGCATTCGAGGGCCTTGTAAACCGATGCATAATCATCTACATGGATGATTTGATGATCTTCTCCCGGGACAGGCATGATCATCCTGCCCACCTCGCTCAGATTTGTGAGAGATGTCACCGGTATAGAATATCCCTCAACCCCAAGAAGTGCATATTCGGGGTCACCGAGGGGAAATTATTAGGGCATATTGTCTCTGAGAAGGGTATATCCATAGACCCTGATAGAGTCAAAGCATTGCTGAACTTACAGATGCTTGGCAGCAAGAAAGAAATGCGATCCTTCTTTGAAAAAATCAACTTTGTGCGACGATTCATCACAGGATTCACAGAAATAGTTAAACCACTCAATGAAATGATGAAGAAGGATACCAAAATTGAGTGGAGTTTTGAAGCAAAGCGAGCATTCACCCAGATCAAACAAACCATAACGGAGGCTCTTGTCCTGGCTAGTCCGGACTACTCCCTCCCGTTTTACATTTACTCGTTTGCTTTGCCGCATTCTGCCGTGGTAGTGTTGACCCAAAAAGTTGAAGGGAAAGAATGACCAATAGCTTTCATGAGTTCCCCCTTTAAGAACGCTGAAGTTTGGTATTCCTCACTAGAAAAATAGGCCTTTGCTCTAGTTCGCACCGTGAAGAAGTTTTGGCATTATATTCTCCGGAGCAAAGTGCATGCCATCATTTTGGACCAAGCCGTCAAATCTCTGCTGATGCAGAGTGAATTGGGTGAGAGACGGGGGAAATGGATGGCCATCCTCCAGGAATATGACTTAGAAATGCAGCCCATGAAAATAGTGCGAGGCCAGGGACTAAGTTGGGCCATGGCAGAAGAGACTCCCTACATAGAATGTCAGACTTATACCGTGGAGTCCATTACCCAAGATCCATGGTATATTGACCTGGTCTACTTGCTGTTAAACAATAAATGTTCAGAGGGGTTACCTCCCCACAAATGCCGTGCCTTGCAGATGAAAAGTGCCCATTTCATGATCAAAAACTCTGCGCTTTATCGTCGAAACTACGAGGGAGTGTACCTCCGGTGCATTGACAGAGACCAAGTTGTGAAAATAATTGATGAATTCCACAGGAAATTTGGGACTGGGCATGGCTCAGCTGACGCCACTGCCCACCAAATCCTTCGGGCTAGATACTATTGGCCCTGCATATTCAAAGACATTTATGCTCATGTTAGAAAATGCCATACCTGTTAGACTACAGCACATCATGAGCGTAACCCGGCCATGCCTCTGCAGCCAGTCTACGAAGCTAGACCCTTCACCCAGTGGGCGTTTGACTTTATTAGGAAAATCAACCCCAATTCGTCTGCCAACCACTGATATATCCTTACTGCGACTGATTACTGCACTTGGTGGTCTGAAGCTATACCTTGCAAAAATAACACGGCAGACGTAGTTATCAAGTTTTTGGAAGAAAATATCATCACAAGATTTGGAATGCCCTTTGCTTTGGTATGTGACAATGGTCCGGTGTTTTCTTCAGCACAGTTACTCGAATGGACCTACAATCAAAAGATCACATTGAAGTTCTCCAGCAACTATTACCCCCAGGAGAATGGCGTTGCTGAATCAACAAACAAGAATCTGCTTGAGGTGATCAAACATCTGTTAGAATAAAATCCCCAGGATTGGCACCAAAAGTTGAAATTCACCCTTTGGGCGGATCATATTCGCATCAAGGCTACCCTGGGGACATCCCCATTTCACCTGGTTTATGGCCAGAACCTGGTATTCCCAATTAACTTACAAATCTGAGTTTTACAGTTTATGCAGGAATTCAACAATAGGGACAACATTGTGGAGGTTCGGCTTCTGATATTGGTGAGAATGGAAGAACAGCGAGACGTGGAACTTGAACATTTCGTGCGTCATCAAGCAGTGGTAAAACGATGGTTCGACAGAAGAGCCCAATACAAGGCTTTTCAGATCTCAGATTTGGTCCTGTTCTGGGACAAGGCCCGGGAGAAGAAGGGAAATCATACCAAGTTCCAACGACTCTGGCTCGGACCGTACTTGATTTCAAAAATCTGCGGGGCCAACACTTATCACCTTAACACCTTGACTGGGGAACCTGTCACATTTCCTGTTAATGGGTAGTTTCTCAAACACTACTTTGAATAAGGGTAAGTTTGTCCAAATTTGTACTATATGTAAATTTCTGCTTGTAAATATTCCCCCCGGGTACCTTGTTGCGAGGTGCCCTGCCTTGTAAATAGTCTTGTCAGTTGTCCTCCGGGGTAGTCTTTATTTTTTCTTTCGGCTTTCTTTTGGTCCCGGCGTTTTGCTCCGTCTTGCAGGAATTTGAATGCTTTGCATAACCTTGGACGCTAGTACAATGCCTCTGGCATGGTGAACTTTGGAATCTATCTTTAGCATGGTGGAATCTGCCTGGTCTCCAGGTTCATTTTATGGATCACGACACATTTTTGGAAGCAATCTCCATCAGGCGTTGTCTCTGAGAATCTGACAACCAGTGAACAATAATAATATAAGGAACAAGTAATCGGACACGCCAGGGGTAGATCGGTTGTACTAATCGATTGACCCACGTTTGAGAATCTAACAAAATTCTTCCCGGGTCTGGAGTTTTATCCTCTTTAAAAGGTTTAAATATGGGTGGATAGGTGAAAGAAGTACCACCATTTGAATTTAGCTAAGCTTAGGCTCAATGGTGAAAGAAGTACCACCTTCCCCACCTGGAAACAAATGAAATAACAATGGAAGCAGGATAGAACTTTGGTCTCTGAGGGAAATGACCAAATCGATGACTGGTTTGACCTGATTAGTACCTCTTCTCTATTCCTCTCAGAGGTCATCAGCTTGATTTCTTTCCAAAGCACACATGACACCACTGATGAAAGGCTATGGACTGACTCCTGCGTGGTCAGGTTCTCTTAGATATGCTGCTCTTGGCCTCTTAAACACTTCGGGAAGCGGACTCATTCCAATTGTGCTAACCATAGATTCTATGGTTCTCAAATGTGATAAGGCATTTGTCCCAGATAGTCACCATTTGTTATGCCCTGCATCCCCGTCCCTACATTTTGTGTGCAAAATGTTGGGTCCCCCTTTTTTTCTTTTCTTTTGTTTTTCTTTTTGCTACGGCTTTCGCCTTGTCTTTCTTTTCCTTTCTTTTCTTTCCTTTCTCCGGGGTTTGTCTTCCCCGGTGTGTTTTGTTTTCTTGGTTTGGTTTTCCCCTCCGGGATCCCAGATCCTGGAGGTTCTCTTTTGTTGGGAAGCTGGACTCTGAACTCCAGGATTCTTTTCTATGATGTTCTTAAGTCTTAGGGATATCATCGTAAGTAATCCCCGGGCCCGGAGTCCGGAGGTTTTGTCTAACCTAAAAGTCTCCGGAAGGAGGAGGATTGCTTTTATCGTGGGTATAAATAGGACTTACCTGTCATTTTCACATTTACCGTGATTAAAACCTTCGAGCACTTAGAGAGAAATAGAGTGATTTCAAAGCGATTAACAGAGCAGTTACAGAGAGATTTATGATAAACAAAGCTTAACACCTTCTACTGTTCTCAGGCACACGCTAGTGTTTCATGGTGGTGATCTTGACTGTCTGAGGATTCGAGCTGTTACAGAGTTCTCCTGGTAATCTTTCCCTTCCTCCGCCTTCTGCATTTTCAGGTTGGTTCCTCTGCTTCCCTCTCTATTTTGCTTTTGTTTTCCTGGTTTTTCTTTGGGTTTGCTTGTTTTGTTTCTGTTTTGACTTCATTTTTGTCGTGTTTTGTCTGTCCTCTGGTTTTTCCACCCGTTGGTGGGTTAGCTCTGCCTGAAGGTTGTCCACCTTCTGTGTAGAAGTAAATAACCTGTAAATAGTCTATAAATAGTTTGTAAATAGCATGTATATGGTGTAGATAGTTGTATATACCTATTTTGCGTTGTCTGGTTTCCCCGCGGGAGTCACCCCGTGTGTATATTCATGTATATATGTGTGTGTTCCTGTGAATATCCCCTGTATATTTCCTTCCTTCCTTGTATATATCCCTCAGCTCTATGTGTATCCTTCCGGGTGGCTCGACAAGCTGGTTGAGTCACCTTTGCTTCTATTTTCTGCCTTCAAGTATGTTTCGAGGCAGAAAACCACTTGTTTGAAACTCGGCTCGTGGCCAGTTTTAAATAGGTAGTTTTCTCTCTCCTCCATCAAGGTTGTCAGCCTCATTTATTTCCCATGCGCACAATCACATCCAGCCAAGTGGCTTTCCCTTTTCGCGTGTTTGGCCAGTCGGCGCCGCCGTCAGTGCCATCACATCCAATTAATGCCTTCCCACGTGGTGTCCACAAAGGCTCAACCACTTGCTCGTTCATTCAATTTTGTTAACAGTCGCTTCTCTGGACCTCGGGCCCCTTTTACCACCCCCACCTTAAGTCTCCATCAAAGCGTGGTAAAGTTTCCCAGACCCAGAAATATGATGAAAGTCTAAGTTTAAGATATGTTTTTGCTTTTTGCTTTTCAGATATCTTTGCGAAAAACTAACTTTTCAGGAAAAGCAAATGGCGCGGTGGTAAGAACTCCGGGTCCCGGAGTAATTGTTTCATTTTAATAAAAAATATTCTGACGGTCGCTTTGTCTCACAGGTCTGGACTTTAATTTGTAACCATGTCTGAAGCATCTACATCCTCTCCTCCCGGAAGCCTGGAATTACCAACTACAACTGAGTCCAGCCAGCGTCAAAGTCAAAAATGGAAAAAGCCCTGGCAAAGCTGCCCCTCACAATAAAATTTGTACATGACAATGGGATCGTGGGCTCAAAGATTAAGTGCAAGGTGAAGCTGATGACCGACACCAGTGTTGGGACTTGGGCGGAAATGTAGGCCCTAGTAAAGATAATGCACATCTAACGACAGGCTGGAGACCCACTTGCAATAAACATCAGAGGTTCTGGAATCCTCCAGGAAGCTTGCTTCCCATGCTCTGTGCAGTCTCTGAAGCTTTTTCTAGCACTAGCGGCCAACTACAATTCTTCAGTCCGGGTTGTCATGCTTGCAGCCGCTAAACCCACGGGGTTCCCCACTCCACTGTTGTCCCTGGACCCAGTCACTTTCCAAGCGGGCCTAGGCATCCCACAATTTGATCGGGCCACGATGGTCACAAGGTCAGATGCCTTGAAACAATTCGCCGAACTGGAGGATGCGGCCCGGGTGTATATAAATGCCAACTGGCTCAAAGTCCTGAAGAGGGACCCCAAGAGAATGAAGATTGATATCCCATGCTCTGAATTCAAGGAGAGCATCCAGATGGGGATGATAGCATTGGCCCAGGAATTTGGGCAACCCTCCGCCCAAGAATTTACAAAGTGGATGTACTATTTCCTATTGGGCATCTCCACTAAGGGAGAGTTCTTCGACTGGGCAACCATTATTTCCAACCACGTCGACTCCCAGTTCTGGCAGCTGAACGAGAATAAGAAGTTTTGCATGACTTCTTATATTTTCTGGGCCTTGGCTCAGCAGAGGCCACACTCCAATGGCCTACTCACAGATGGCATCCTCAGATTTGGCCCGGGACAAAAGGCACCATTGGACCATTTCCCACAGATCCAATGGGAAGCCAGCTTCCCTAGTTACTGTCGAGTAAATGACTGTTTCGTTTACTACCATTTACTCACGCCCACCCGGGATGCCGGATACTGCCTATCTACTAAGGCGATGAAATTGGTTAGTAGTTATGGGCACTACTACATCCAATTCCAGCAGCATACCTACATTAGGGTTGCCAACTTCTCCGGGAAACCCTACTTGTTACCCAGGTATTGCGGGGACAAGATCGTGCTGCTGGAGTATTGCAGACAAATGATGGAGCTGCATGCCTTCTTGGCCCTCAAGAAGGTCCCCAATGTTGTGTTCCCAATCTCTTGTGGGAACTATACCTGTAGTCTGGCCGCCGCAAAGGAGGCAGACAACAAGCTTAAAAGTTACAACTTGCAGGAGTTTTATCTCGCGCAAAAGAGCTTTGATCCGCATGGCCGAATTGCAACTGCACTACCCTGGGCTTCAGAGCCCCACCAAGCACACATGGAAGAATTCTGGGCCAATCGCCAGGATGACGTGGATGTGCGCAGCTGGCATTATGACAGAATGATGACTGGAATGATGCAGGAGCTAAAGCTCTAGAGGTTCCCGACAGGCTTCTTTGATGACACCCCCACCACAGACCCCCAGTACAAAGAAAAGGGGATCGACAAGATGGTGTTGCCCACGATAAATTGGGCTGCCCAAGAATATCACACAATTGAGGATTTCACTCAGGAAATTGTCAAGCGAAGTCATGCATATTTCAAAAGGGTGTGCCCCGGGAGTGCGTGCCTAGCTCCTGGACCGGCACCAAAAGCAACGCCACAACCGGCACTAAGATTAACTCTAGGGGCTGGGACATCTTCATAGGCTGGGACTTCTGCATAAGGTGTAGCTAAAGGAAAGGGGATAGCTCTAACCCCCTCCGCGCAACAGACTCCCATACAAGAACAGATTCAGAAATCTGTGGGAGCCTCCCAACTGATGAGGGAGCAACTATTGACAAAGCTGTCCACTCCCCCGCTTATGTTCGGACCAATTCGTCCCCCTTCCTCCCTGTCACTGGTAGCCCTAATGATGAAGGCTATCAGGGTTGATCCCACGGAGGCAGCAGTAATTGCCGATGCGGGACCGCCTCTAATCACCCAGAGGAAAAGAAATCACATCAAACAGCCAAAGGCAGAACCGGCGCCAAGGGCATCCCTCCCCAAAGAGGTGGAGATCCTCTCTTCCAGTTCCCCGGAGCTGGAGAAAGAGGCAAAGAAAATAGAGGACCCAGCCAGTCCCCCTCCTGAGGAAGAGTTCGATTTATTTGCAGCCGATGAGTTCGGGAATCTGTAGGGAGGTGACACCCAAGCAGGGACGGAAGTCCCAGAGACAGAAGAAGAGGCTGTGGACCTCCGGGACTTGGAAGAAGAAGCTGCAGAACAAGAAGAGTAGCAAACAAAAGAGCAAAGACCAGAGATTATCTCCGGGGCTCAGGCAGCACAAGGTCCGGGAGTGGACCAATAGTAAATAATTGAACAAAAGGCATCCGCTGGGGAACCCGGACCCAGATTTTTGGGAGCAACCATAACCCCAGCCACCGTGTTCCAAGCGCCATTCCCGAGGGAGACCTTCAGGCAGATAATTACAGCGGCCCAAACTTTAAATCTTGGCCCGATACCTCCCCTACTGCCAACAGATGAAGAAGAAGAAGAGAAACTTGAAGAGGTAATCCTCGAAGAAGTCGATCAAGGTCCAGACTCACCCCTTGACATCTGGGACCAGGCTGAGGACATAGAAATTGAAGATGTTGCAGCAGAAGAAGTGCCCGAAGAAGAGGTGCCGACAGAAAAGGAAACGGAGGAAGCACATGTCGAAGAGGAGACACCGCCACCAGACACCGGGAGAGAACAAGAAGAGCAGGCTCTGGCAGGAAGGCCACCTCTCCCACCTCCGTGGCTGGTGGAAAGCAAGAAGAGAAAGGCCCAATCAACTCCGGTAGTCCCCATCTCCTTGGCCGAAGTGATGGCCTTAGCTCAGGCCCCGCCAAAGGCGAAGAAGGTTCGGACAGTTCACACATGGTGAACTGGGCCAGGCAGAGAAATAGTTGCAGTAGTAGCAACGCCTCCCCTGGATGCCGATGAAGCGACTGTAGACCCCGCAGATTACAACATCGTAGAGGTACACTTGGGCAAAAGAGGAAAGCAGGGTGAAGTAGACCTACTAAAGGAAGCAGCAAGGGCAGTGGAGGCCCGATATGAGAAAGAGGCCCAAAGGCTCAAGGAAGAAAAGGAGGAGAATGCCAACCTTATTGGGTTGCTAATCGAGCTGGCCAGACCAATCAGCGCTGCCCCTCCACAGCTCTCAACATCAGAAGAATTACTGCAGAGCGACATAGACTCCCTGCGTGTAATGAAAAAGAAGGCCCAAGCAGTAGATGAATGGGTCGCTGCATAGATAGGAAACACCCGGTGTTTCCTAGTATCCACTCTCCCAGACCTATATACGACCCGACAGGTTATTCTCCAGGTAGAAGCGCTGATTGAGCAGTGGGAGAGTGATGCTAAAAATTACCAGGCGTGGAAGGTAGAGCTCGAAGAGCTCCTCACACTGGGAGAAGATATAATTTCCGAATCTAGAATTCAAGTTGAGGAATCATTTGATTACGTAAGGACTCAGCACTCTAGGCTGGACCTCACATTGGAGGTAACCAAGCAACTGGTAGAGTCCTTGCAGGAGAAGGTAAACAAAGTAAAATATTCTTTTAATTTATGTAAATCTTTTGTAATGAAGGCTTCCGGGATGGATCCCTTTAGCACCGATACTTATACTCTCGAAGAGTCAGTTTTGGGAGGTTTTGATGAAATGATGAACTCCCGGTATCAATCCTCAGAGGGAATGGACAGAGCCAAGATGGTCAAATTGACTGAGATGGTACTTAAAGGCCATGACGCCGCAAAAATGGCAGATGAGTTCAGAAGTAATGTTCCGAACCTGGGGGAACATGTTGAAATGGCTAGATACCGAAGGGCCAGCCTAAAGAAGATTGATGAGGATGGCATTTTCTGCCTCCTTCAGGCCTTTGGCGATAATAAACAACCTTGAGTTTTCTCCGGGGGCTGGAGAAATTTGAGCATTGAATATTCGTTATTCTTTTGGGGATGTAAGTTCCCGGATCCCGGAGTCCCGGATCCAAAATTTTATATTCTTTGAAATGACCTGTGTCCCGGTCCCCAAGGCCGACCGGTCACTTTCAGAAGCGGTTAATAAAGACTGTCAGAAGGTAGTTGGGCGCATTAAGAGGTATTGGCTCGGTGGTTGATTTCTGACAGGGTGATCTTCTCGAGGCGCCGTTCGAAGATACACCAGGCACATTGGAGACAGGGCGCCGCATTTCCCATTTATGAGGCATGTAGCCTTGGTACCCGGGGGACTTTCTTTCTTCCTTCTCCTCTCTGGCTCTCTTTCTGAGGCCAATTTTTCCAATGTATATTCTTATCTTATTCTTATTCTTCTGACATGACAGACCTATTCTGTCTCTAGGTCTTTTGTAGGGTGGTACAAGTAGTACCGGCCCCCAGATATTGTATTTTATTGAAATGCAATAAGATAGGGTTAGGGTTAAAGAGTTGTATAAATAGGAAAATCGGCCCATTTATAAGGGTCGGTGAAATTGATGATTTTGCTGTCCATAATAAATAACAAAGCAGTTCCTTTTAGTTGCAGAGCTCAATGCTCCATTGTCTTGTTCTTGATAGTTGAATGATCCCTTGGAGCCATTATTGTATCATGCACCAGTGATTGCTGGAAGAATATTAATGAAAAAGGAAGGATTCATAGCAATGATGTTGTTAGCGTCTCTGCTTCTAAGTTAACGGTATTTCATGTTTTAATGTTCTATATGTCCTTTTCTCTGAATGTGTTAAAGTAGATTAACGACCTTTTTATCTCGCTACTGATAAAATACTAACTGATGGTTGTGTATTTCTTCGGTATTTAGTGTAGTCTTTCAGAGTATTGTTGATGTTCCAGATATTTTAGCATGACTATAGTTAGATGAAACGTTCTGACCCTGTAGGATCTTTTTTCATTTTATTTGCTAAGTGTAGAATACTCCTGGAAACCCTTACCGTATTGAATCTCCAGGAGAACGAGTTGAAGTAACCAACTATCTCCTTTGAAAATAGTCACCTCTCCCAACCGAGCCCCACACCGTCGTGACCTGACACCCAGGTGCTTGAAGGCCCAGAGAATTTTATTTCCCCGGACAACCTTTGTAGGCGGAGTTGGCCGATTTCTCCAGAACCTGGTGACAACTTATGACTGTTGGCGGACCCGGTCAGCAAAACCCCGTCAACAGAATTGATTATATTGATCAGAGAGGTAATGCACTTATAATAGATCTAAAAAATCTATAATTAAGTTGTATGTATGAATAGATCATTAATGTTTTAGTTTAACCATTGAAGCATCAAGTCTCTTAACTAAGCAGGACTTAAAAGTCTTTTACAATTGAGATACATCCCAAGGAGTATAAAAAAGTTTAATCATGAAAGTAGCATTGGATATGCCTGATACCCATTGACAGGCGAAGTGAGTGTTTGATCAAGGATGGTAGCATTAGATGCTAGATACTAGGTGAAAAACTATCTTTTAAATCTTGTAACAAGGTCACACCTAACAGTGTGTTTGTAAGCTTTAACAGGGTTGGCTCCTAACAAAGCTCACTTCAAAAGAGTGAAAATTTGGGGTACCGATCCCATTGATTTTTCCCTTAACAGGGTTTCCATGTTAAAAATCCATGTGTTATGTGTTTATATTTTATTACTTTATTGTTTTACATTTCACATATGCAATTCTTGATTGATCGGTATACTCTGCATATTTACCGTGTTTCGGTAAATAGTTGATTGCTTATCAGTAATCATACAGAAGAGAGATTTACAAAGCATTCTGACAAGTAGAAAATTGATATAAGTATTTCAAGGCATTCATCTTGTAGGACAAAAGATAACTAGAGACATAATTTGTGGTTATAAGTTTTAAGGGTTGATTTAAGGATTAATTTTTGAGGCCATTGATTCACCCCCGCTCTTAGTTATTACTAATAGTGCCCCCATCAGGTAAAGAGGATGAGGCTAGACGACATGATTAGGAAGTTGATGTGGCTCCATCAGGTAGAGAACACCCTTGTAATGTTATTTTAATTAATGAAATACTTATAATAATAATAAAAAATGTTATGAATTTAACCCATTTCTTTGTTATTACAGCGGACCCCCCTTTGCATAGGATTCCATGTTGTGATTACTCGACTAGGCATAGGGTACGAACAATGGAAACAAAACCTAAAGAGGATTAAAATGATGAAGAAGTTGATGCTCCACTTAGTCTTTTCTTAACTAAAAAAAACCAAAAAAGAAATGAGTTTAATCATATTATGTGTTAATGAATGAATTTTATGTTTTAATGGATGTAATCATGTGTTAATAAATGTTATTGAATGATATATGTTAATGAATTTTATATTTTATTAATGGATGAAAGAATGAAATAATTTTATGTGTTAACAGGGAGTTTAGAATGATGTTAAGGGGGAGCGACCAAATGAGCTTCCACCTTCACGTGGTTGGCCCTGTTAAGTAAAGAATATTAAAATATTCTTGCAGAAACTAATAAAATCTCAATAAGATAACACACTTTTCTGATGACATTATTTTTCCATTAGTATGCAAAGAAAACCTTTGGTAAACCTACACCAAAAGACAAACTTTAAGGAACACCGAAAGTACATATATCAAAGATCACCAAAACTGCTAAGTGCAACCCAACTGGAGCAACCCGACAGAGACACCCGACAAGACAAATCTCAAGAGAAACTAAAAGAGAAGAAATAAAGGAACCCGATAGAGAAAGGAAACCCAATGGAAAATTCAATCAAAGGAATACTGAAAGATAGACAAACTAATTTCTATGCAAACCAAGCATTAGGCACCGAAAATTAGTTACATCCCAGAAAAAGTGGATTTGACTTCCATGTCAAATAAAACAATTGCATTCTATTTATAGAGTCTTGATTTGTTTTAAAACCATTACTTAAGGGACAAGAAACATTATTGTAAGTATTTTAATCAGTCTAACTGATTTAAAACATATAGACTAAAAGATCAAGGTATAAAGTTGTAAACCTGTGATCATAGAGTTAAAATTATTTTACGTGAAACTTAATTAGGTCAATCTATCTTATAAATAGATGTTGTAATCATTCACTATCATGGATGAGAGGATGAATGTAGCCTACAAGAAAATTTATGGATCTGACTAATATTTTCAAGAAGCAGAACAACAAAAGGTGAATTTGGTTATCAAGAACCAAGAACAGAGGCTGCCGAGCAACAAAGGTATTATTCAATCACATTAGGTGATACACTTATACATATAATCTTGAGTGGATATGTAATTAGCAATAGGATATTGCATACACTCAGATCAAAGTGTAATTTTATTACATTCTAACAAGTGAAGCAAAGTGTAAAATCCTTTCAAGGAAGGTGGATTTAAAAATCCTATTGTAAATCTCTTAACCAAGTGCATACTAAATAGTGTTGCTAAAGCTCTTAACAAAGTAGACTTTAACAGGTATCCATAGATACTCCTAATAGGGTAGATCATCAGAAGTGATCAAATTGTAAGCCTTAACCGGTCCCTTCCAATCTGCAGATAGTGAAGAATTTGTGGGTGCCAACCCCACTACAGTTCTTACTTCCAAACAGGAGTTTTTGGCATTATCATATCTTGTGTTCTGAGTCAATCAATTTTATGAATATTTATATGAATATTTACATGTTTGATTAAGTTTAAGAATTTATATGTCTTACACAAAGATAGTATAGAATAGATGGTTGGATAAACAATTGATTACATAAAGGTTAAAGGATAAAAGAGATAAAAGTTTTAGAGGTATTGATTCTATTGGAAATACAATAATGGGAAAGCAAGATACTGAGAGGGGGGGGGTGAATCAGATCTTCAAAATTAAACACTTAAAACAAACTGATCCACATTCATACATAAATGAATCTAATGTAATCTTAAATAGCATCCACACCATGAAATAAGTAACTCATAACACAACAATTTGGTAACCCAGAAACCCAAATAGGTAAAACTGGGGTGGGGATGGCACCCACAAAAGTCTCCACTATTGTAGTAATAAAGTGTACCTGTTAATATTACAATGTTTGATTACAAAATGTAATCTACCCTGTTAGAGGTCTGCTCTGTTAAAAGCTTTAGATCATTACAATCTACCTTGTTAAAGGATTTAAACTTACAATGAAGTAAGCACTCTGTTAAGAG
>MU226545.1:87287-105060 GCA_018584345.1 Thuja plicata
CTTTCTCTAAGGTTTCTACAAGAACAAAAAGTTCAACCTATTTTTTTGCTATCTCTTCTGAGATCTTCTCTAGAACTTTGCTCTCAAATCTTCTCCAGGACCATTGTAGAAGCTTCTCATTGCTGTCTATGTCCTCATATTTTACTTTTTATACAATGGTGATGAGTTGATCAATGATTAGAGCTTGAGGCATTTCATCCTCTAAGTCAAAAGCTTTTATAAATATGTCTTTGATGTCATGCAACACCTGCTTTTGCTTTTATTCTATCTTCATCTCTTCTTCTCTCTTCTTGCTTTTAAGAAACTCTTGAAGAGTCCCAATTTTTTCAAAAGATAACTCATTGGGATCTCATTGTGGAATGACAATGAATTCATCTAATGTTACATCTAAAATTTGTGACTTCTTCTTCAAGATCTTCTTCTTCTTCATTTCTGGAGAATTTATGCTCGGCAGCATAATGTCTTTCCCTTTTACACTTTCAGTATCCAATGCCTCCTTCAATTCTATCAATATAGTCTATGGATTTGGCATACCACCAGTTTTAGGAGCTGTGGGAGTGGATGATACAGAGTGTTGTAACTCAACCAATACTTGTGCTGCCTCTTCTTCTTTAGGCTTATCAACAACTTCTGTTGTTACAACTCCACTATCTAAAACTATCTTTAGAGCCTCTAAAATAGGTGGATCTTGTGAGGTTACCTCTTGTTCAGTTGTTTTATATTTTCTTTCACCTTTCTAAATACTAACAAATTCAATTATTTCCTCAGATGCTATATTGGTCTTCCCTTCTTCTATTTCAGCTGCCTTAATAGGTGAATCAGTGTCTTTTCCACTCGGCATCTGTTGTTCCTTGACATTCAAATTGCTTGGATCATCAACTAGATAATCCATAGGACTGTCTATAGTTAGATCAATAGTGTGTGTTGCATCTAATGCATCCTTGATCTTGTCCTATTCAGTGGCAATTTGATCTTTGACTATCTATGGTTCAGGGGTAGTCTTTTCTTCAGCTGCTTGTTCCTTTGACTCGGATGTCCCTTCACCAGATTTCTTGTCTTTTGGAATGACCAATCCAAAAATATCTTTCCAAATTATTGTGCTTTGTTGTACTACACCTTCAATGTCATTCTTCAAAACCACATATCCTCTGAGTTTGGGAACAAACCTATTCTTGTAATCTTCTATGAATTTGGTTCATTGTTTAGAAGTTAACTCAGGAATCATCTTTGCTAGGGTTCCTTCCCTGATCTGTCTTTCAGTGGCTAGTGCAAATTCCCATTTTCTTGATAGAAAGTCATATAGTTCATCAAGCACATGATTTCCTATCTCTTTAGGAGTCAATTTAAAGGTGCTCATCATGTCCAAGAGTGCTTCCTGAACTTTGTGCCTATCTACTATTTTCAACTTGTCATATTTGATGAACTTGAATGTTGCTAACCTTGCTAAATTCCTTAAAGTATCACATACCTCATCAATGCTTGCTGGTTTCTTGAATTGAGCTGTAGGTATGTTGCTGGGTACATCTGTTTTTGTCTTCTCATCATCACTATCTATTGGTAGATTTAATTTCCTCCTTGGTCTCTTTGCTGGCTTACTTGACACAACCTTAGGAACAATCTTTACTTCCTGACCAGAACTGCTCTCTACAACATTTCTCTTGCCATATACTTTTGTTTTCACTTCTACTGGGGAAGTGATAGTAGATGCTCTTGTCCTTGGATGATTAGTTACAGGAGGTGTAACCTTATTTTTTTCTCGGCTAGGCTTGGTTACAATAACAATTGATGGCTTCTTTCCCTTAGCCTTCTGTGTAATTTCTTCTGATGCATTGAATTCCTCCTCAGTAGAAATATCCTCACCTTGTCTAGTGGACAGACCTAGAGGTGCATCCTTAGGTTCTTCATCACTACCCAAGCTAACCATTTTCTTTAGATTTTTCACTATCTTCTTTCTTTTCCTCTCCATAGTTCCTTCATTCAAACTTCTAGAGATTTTAGCCTTAGCTTCATCATAGTTTCCAAATCTCTCTGCAGTGGTGTCAATTGCCTTGGCTAGGAGTGTAATGACGGTAGCTGATGCTTCATCAACATTAATCTCATATGGAAATGGCTCCAAAAATGCTATCCTAGGAGTTACTACCTTGATATAAGTGTTATCTGTGTCAACTAGAAAACATATTTCTTCATAGTGTTTCTCTACTAGTGACTTAGGATCCTAGTCCTCAATCTCATTTTCTTCTTGAATTATACAAAATAGCTACCCATAATGCTATTGAAATTTCTCCCTAGTTTCTTTATACATTCACTAATCTAAATTGTTATGGGCCTATCCTTTTTCCACACAATATTTCCTAGTGTAGGAAATGTATTCTGAATGTAGAAGAGTATACAAATTAGTAAAGAACCAAACTTACATGACGAGCTCTTAGCCTTTCTGATTGATGCAAGGTTCTCAGCTAACTATGTCTGTTGTAGCTCGGCAAGATCATATGTGTGATTCTTCTTCACAATTTTCCCTGCCTGATCAACTACTGTACAGAGAACACTGTCCAATCTGCTAGACTGATAGAACTTGTGTGCAATTACCCTTACTCCAAAATCAAGTTCTAGATCAGTAAATGTAGAGATAGTCATACCTCTGTTATTCCATACTGCTCTAGTGTTTAATGTAATTTCCTCTTTACTGTTATCCCTCATGGTTCGCTTCCCGTTCATCACAGGATATCTAGTCACTTGATGAATCATACTCTTGGTGATCTTGATTGGTCTATTGTCTAGCCACATGCTCATGTCATGAACTCTGCTAAGAATAACTTTGATCCATTCATCTTTAAAACCTTGGGGAAAATCTAGGGCATGAGTTAACCCTTTTTTGGCTAAGTGTTTGAATTCTTCCTTTTGAACTCCGTTATCACACAGTTTACTGTAGGATTTCCTTAATTCATTATCTCCTACTTCTCCAATTTTAACCATATAGCATGATTGAACATCATGAATCATGAGTACCTTGGGAGGAATGGATGAGAGGGCTCCCATCAAATCACTTTGAATTGCACTTTCCAGAATGGCTCAAAAGTTGAGAGGTTCACATTCATCACTCTGAATCAATTAAATTTGTTCTTGTTCGGCCTCCATACTCTTGGCTGGTGTGGAAGAACTTGCAGCCATACTTTTGAAATTTAGGGTTTAAGAGATGGAAAAATAGATTACCTCAGTAAGTGATGCTTCTCACTGTTCTCTGTTTACTGTTCACTTTAAGATTTCCATTGGCACACTGATTAAATCTTCGTTCCTAGCTCCGTTAAGATCAATTCTATAAATTTCTTCAATTCACTTCGTAAATAGTAAAATCACAAGGTAAAAATGAAATGTTGACTGTTCATCCCTTATATGCTTCGAAGGGTAAAAGTAGGTGAGCATTAAATGTTTTTCCCGTTGAGTTAGTGCAGGCCAGTTGTCCTCGGCATTAACACAACTTGCATCCCACTCAGTTCACTCCACTCGACCTTCACAAAATTTCATCGGCCAACAAAACTTGGCTTTCGCTAAAGAACTCGGCTTTAGTGTCCATGAATATTACTCGGCACCTGTAGTGCAATTTTCTCATCTCGGCATTTTGTCTTCGGATATGTCCTGGTGCATCTTAGCATATGCAAATATGGACTTTTTGTACATTTCATGTTAGGAACTAATGTAAGATAAGAATTTTAAATATAGTTCCTTACATACCCCTTTCTCTTAGTTGGAGATGATGTGATCACCAGATCCATTAGATTGGGTGACCTCGACTTCATTAGCTTCACTGCTGCATGGTTCAAACTTCTTAACCCATGTCTTGTTCATATGCTCCCTAATTTGCTCAACAGTAGGAGTTAGTGCTCTAGTTTTGCAATCTTTGCTTGTATGATCAATTTTCAAACAACTGTGAAAAACTAAGCTTCCATTCATCCAACTTTTAGACTTACCTCATAAATGTGTCCCTATGCAGTTTTCTGGAACATGTCCATACTCACCACAGTAATGAAAACTATGCCATGTATTGCAATCCAAATTGTAATGATTGCGTTTTCTTGTTGATTTCTCTTGTACCTTTGATGTCCATTTTTGTTTACCTTTAGATCTGCAATCTTGTGCTCTATGACCAAATTTGTGACGATTATAGCAATTACCATTGAGTCTAGGTGTTTTGCTTGGCTTTTCCCTACATTCACGTGCTTGATGTCCAAACTTATTATAGTTAAAGAAATAACCATTAAAGTTAGTGTTAGGATTGGACTTACCATTCTTGCTTCTAGATATGTTTTTTGTATGACCTGGTTTTCCATAGTGGTGATAATTAGGTTTCTTGTTTCTCAGCTTTGCATTCTTTATTTCACCTGTCTTGGATGATTCTCCATCTTCAATGGTTGTATGTTGTTTAGTGTGACCTAATCCAGAAGAATCTTTAGGTCATCTTGATGCTTCCACCAATTTTTCAAAGTAGCTCATAGCTGCACTTGGATCATTCACTCTATTATTGATTTATTTCTCAAATCTCAATTCATCTTTCAATTGCCTGTTCTCAGATCTAAGATTAACAATCTCCAAGTCTTTCCTGCTGATCTCCTGATTTGCAAGTAGTAGTTGATTTTCCATGTCCACTTGATTGACTATCATGGTTTGCACATCATGTGTTCTTTCATCAAGTCTGGTAGTCATCATTCTCTTGTCTTCTTCTGCCATAGCCTTGTCATCTTCGGCTTTCTTTTTCTATTCAACAACTTCACACATTCTTATTGATTGGGCTTCTTGTTCCTTTTTAATATTTTTGACTTCTTCACATAGCGCACTGTTCTTTTCCATTATATCTTCTATTGCTTCATCACTCTTAGTAGAATCTCCATTCTAAAATAGATTTGTAGTGTCTTCTTCCTGATAATGAGTGTCATTCATCTGTTTGGCCAAATCTTTCCTTGCAGCCAAGGAATTCTTTAATTCTTGTCTAGCAGACTCAAGCTGTTGGAGTGCTAGCTGAACATCAATCTTTTGATTCTCAATTATTTTACCCATCTTGTAGATCTCCATTTCAAGATCTGTATTCTCAAGATGATTATAACCTTTTAGAGAACTCTAGCTCTGATAGCAATTGTTGAAAATACAATAATGGGAAAACAAGATACTGAGAGGGGGGGGGGGGGGGGAAACAGATCTNGGTGAATCAGATCTTCAAAATTAAACACTTAAAACAAACTGATCCACATTCATACATAAATGAATCTAATGTAATCTTAAATAACATCCACACCATGAAATAAGTAACTTATAACACAACAATTTGGTAACCCAAAAACCCAAATACGTAAAACTGGGGTGGGGATGGCACCCACAAAAGTCTCCACTACTGCAGTAATAAAGTGTACCTATTAAGGTTACAATGTTTGATCACAAAATGTAATCTAACCTATTAGAGGTCTACTCTGTTAAAAGCTTTAGATCATTACAATCTACCTTGTTAAAGGATTTAAACATACAATGAAGTAAGCACTCTGTTAAGAGATAAATAAAGGTCTGCTAAAACCACTTTGTTAAGAGATTTTCACCTGATACAATGGTTAGAAAGTCTCAAGTACTGATCCTTCGATATTCACTATGATGCTGATGATGGATCTCCTCTTTTCAGTATCTCTTCTGATCTTCTAATATGATATACCTTTACTCTACTGTTCACTGTGTTATGCTCTGCTTGATCTCTGCTTCTGAACAAAATAACCCTCTATACATTTCACAGCAAAATGTAGTCACATCATCAACTACTCTTCTGCCTCTTGCAAATACATAAAAAATAGGGTTTCAAAGCAATCTAATATATCTATACAGATCTGATAGTGAGATCTAGATCAACGATCAAGATCTAATATCCATGCCTTGATGGTAAAACAATTAATTCTTACAATGAGTCATGCATAGGTTAAAACAATTAAATGCATAATTAACTCCGTATAAAAATATTAAATGCACATAATGTCGACCCAAAAAGCTTATACAAGTCGGCCTAATCACTTATCCTTTAAGTTTTTATCATTCTTGACAAGTATACAAAAACTATTTTGCTTGGCACTTGACTGTCTGTCGCTTGACATTTAACATCTCTATCTCTACTCGTCTCAGCAATGTAACTCGGCTTGGCAATGTAACTAGGCATACTAAAAACTACTTGACAATGTTGCTCGACCTTGCATAGTTTTAGCTCAGCCACAGTGATAGCCAACTAAAACTGCCTAATGAAATGACTAAGTGTTGGGCACTAATCATCAATAGAACTTAGAGATTAATAGATTCACCCCTCCTCTCTCAGTACACACTTCCCATTAATTCAAATAATTGGTATCAGAGCTAGATCTCTTATTTGGAAAGATTAAAGACTAAAGATAAAAGATCATACAATGGAGAAGTACAAACTTGATAAGAGTATTGAGAATTAGAAGCTAGAAATTTAGATCTTCTATGAGTAGTATAAAGAAGCTAGAATCAAGATGAGACAACTGTTGGATGAAAGAAAGATTATGGAATCTTTCTGTAATGAAACAAATTACCATGAAGAAGAGATACCAAATTCATTTGAGTCATTAGGATCTACTACAAGCAAAACATCAGTTACATCAGAAGAAAGCATCACAAGCTTAACCAAAATTGATCAACATCTAGCTAGACAAATGAAATTCTAAAAATTGGTCAAGAGACACAGATGGTAAGAATGATTGATGTCATGAACAATGCTAGACAAGTTGAACAAGAGAGAACACTAGCTATTTATGATAGAAGAAAGATTACTGAAAAGCTATAAGAGAAAGAATTAGAAATACAGACTTACAGAACATCACCATGAGATTAGAAATCAGATTATTCTTATGAGTCAAGAGGAAAACAAAATGAATGTTGAACTCATTGAAATAATATAAGCTATGAGTGAGCTAAGGGAAGAAAATAAAAATATAAAACAAGAACTCAGAATTCAGCAGCA
Source organism: Thuja plicata (assembly GCA_018584345.1). Lineage (NCBI taxonomy): Eukaryota > Viridiplantae > Streptophyta > Pinopsida > Cupressales > Cupressaceae > Thuja > Thuja plicata. The sequence goes on from MU226545.1 coordinate 94,288, forward strand.
ACATAATGAGACAATCAAAAGAGCTAAAGAAAGCAATAAAAGAATGGATGATTTTCTTGATGGACAAAGGAGAGCCAACAACATCACTGGACTAGGCTATACTGAGAATGAATAATCACCCAATCAAGCCAATCAAAATAATGTCTATGCAAATCCAAGACCAAGAAAGATGACATGCAATCACTGTGGAAAGCAATGCCACATATCAAATATATGCAAGATCAAAATGAAAGGTATTCCTAAATCCACATCATTGATAGGATTTTGTTATAAATGTAACAAGAAAGGACATAAAGCTTATGAATGTAAGTATGAGATGAAACAATCAAAGAAGGAAACCTACATGGAAAAATACTATCCTACTTGCAAAATGAATGGGCACACAACTCTTGAATGCTGGAAAAAGAAAAAGGCAAGCATAGAAGCCTAAAGGTCAAGATACTTCCTATCAACCGAAAAGAGTCGGTAACCAGTATGTATGGGATTACAACACATGGATAAATTGTACATGTGGAAGATTTGGTCACATTGCTACAAACTGTATGAGACAGTGGACAAGAAATTCTAGAGGTTGGACTAACCCTAGAATGACATGCTTACACTATCATAAAGTTGGTCATCTCAAGAAAGAATACAGAGACCGAATGACAGAGAACAACACCTTCCCCAATGAAAATACCATTGAAGACATTTGGAAGATGAGAAAAAAATGTGGAGGAAAGATACTAAAACTAATGAAGCTGGACCAAGCAATGCAATTGGTGACTATTAGTAATAACTGAGAGGGGGGGTGAATCAGTGACCTAAAAAATATTCCAATAATCAACCCAAAAACTTAGTACCACAATATTAAGCCTCTAGTTATCTTAATTTCTATAAGATGAATGCCTCCAAATATGTTTATCAAATTACTACAACTCAGAATTCTTTGTTAAACATCTTATTGTAAGTTTACTGAATAACAGTTTGTTAATTTACCGGAAGATAGTAAATTATCTAGAGTATACCAATCAATCCAGTTAAGCTATGTGTAATGAAAAAAACTAAATTAATGACTCATAAAGACATTGACACATGTATTTTTAATGTGGAAACCCTGTTAAGGGAAAAACCACTTGGGACCAGTAACCCAAAATTTTCACTCTTCTAAAGTGAGCTTGGTGAAGAGCCAACCCTCTTAAAGGTTACAAACACACTGTTAGGTGTGACCTTGTTAGAGGATTTAAAAGTTTAGTCTGTCACTTGATATTAAGCATCTCTATGCTACCTTCCTTGATCAAACACTCATTTGGCCTGTCAATAGGTATCTGGCATCTCATGCTATCTTTATGATCAAAATTTTTGATACTCCTTAGGATGTATCTCAATATAGAAAGGATCTTTAAATCCTTCTTGGTTAAGATACTTTCTAAATATATGGTTAAACTAAAACAGTATGATTTTTTCACATATACAACTTATAATTGTAGATTTTTAGATTAATTGTAATCTCAAAAAACTAATTTGATCAATATACCTTTGTTAATACCTTTGCTCCACTATTTTTCTGCTCAGTGATGCTATGCTCTATTGCTCGGTATCCGCAGAAAAATTTAGCTCTTTCCTTAGCTTGATTGATCAGGACTGTATGAAGTTGTTCTTCATCAGTTTCTCTTCAGCATCCTATTTTTCATTCACTCCACTTAATTTGTAATGAATTAAGTTTGTCTCTTTATAAACATGATATCACCGTTGTTAGGTTCTTTATTTTCTTGATCTTGGCATGATCCACATCTTAGCCAATTAGATTTAAAGAAAAATTCCTATTTTTTCTTCCAGAGATCTTCTTTCCAATTGGACAAAATATCTTTAAATCCTTTACTTATCTCTGGCTTTATCTTGTCGATGAAGACAATGATAGCTACCAATTAAGTCTATATTTAGCTCTTCCAACTAGATATTTTGTCATTTCTAAACTCCAGTTATTTTTTGTGTTTAACTCTTCGATAGCTTTGGTCAACACTCCAATTCCCCTCGGGCTTCTCCATAGGTTTAGACTATGTTCTTGGCTATCGGTTATGCTTGATTATGCTCATCGATAATGCTCATCAGTTTTCTTTCTTGGGCATCACTGTGACTTGACTTTTGGTGATCTCTATCCATCGAGTTCCACTGACCATCGGTGTTTGAAGTCACATTGAGAATGCTTCTCTTTTATGCATTACTGAAAGCATAATCTTTATCTCTCTGATTCTCTAAAGTCTTTGACACTTTGTATATAACCGAATAGATTATATCTAATTGACATCAATGATAATACAATCCATTAACTGATTTAATATCTTGCATTATCTGTTTGCATTTTGGTGATCAACTTAACATCTGCAAACATTAAATCAGTTACATGTCATCAATATCTCCCTTTGGCATTTATGGCAACATACTACATTATCATACTATACTATCACTAATACAATATGAAATATATAGTTTCATCAAGATTTCCTAATGTAATTATTACAAATGTCTTTCTTCTGATAAGCTCAAAATAGCTTAGATTTGTTTCTTGCAGTAAGATTGTCTTCAATCTACAATCCCTTCACTAGATATATGTAGCATCTAATGTCTCTGTTCTGATATGTGCTCTGTCTTGATTGTTCCTCTTCTTGATAATATCATTTTCCTTCGACAACAATTCCTCTCTTTGTATGAACTCTCTCCCTTTGTTAATTCTCTACTTTAGATGGATATTTGATATGTAATCAATTTCTCTCACTTAGAATATTGAATAACTCTTCCTTATGATTCTCAGGAACTTCACTTTATGGATAATGATATAATCTTTTCTGATCAATGAGATAATCTCTCCCTTTATCATATCTCTCCTTTTATCATATCAGTCCCTTTATGATAATGAAAATCTCTCCCTGATGATAATGAGATAATTCTCTCCCTTTGACAACAATGCCAAATGAAAAGACTTCTTGTTTTTATCATCTTCCATCCTTTACATAATATATTCCTTGAATTTCCCTATCCATAAGCAATACAATGTCTCTAGTTTTCAGTGTAGATTTGTACCTTGCTATGTATAGATGTATCTGTTGCTATTCTTTTCAGTGTTTGCATCAACATAAATTTTCTTTAGATTAGGTATAGGCTGATGCAACCTCCTAGTTAGCTTACTGACCGATAGACAAGGGTTGTACCCCTAGTCTCTGTCTCAAGTACTCAAAAATATCTTTTGGTAATGGCTTGGTGAATATATCAGCTAACTGTTCCTTTGATTGAACATATTCCAGTATCACCTCCTTTGCTTGCACTTTTTCTATCAAATAATGATACTTGATAGCAATATGCTTAGTCTTAGGATGCATAACTGGATTCTTAGAAATGTTAATTGCACTGGTATTATCATAGTAGATAATTACTGGTTCAATAATCTTCATATTCATACCTTCTAGTAACTGTTTGATCCATGCAATATTGGAGCAATTTGAAACAACAACCACATATTCTGATTCTATAGTAGACTGAGAGATGCATCCTTTCTTCTTGCTTATCCATGTGACAAGTCTATCACCCATGAAGAATGGTCTTCTAGTTGTGCTCTTTCGGTCATCAATGTTTCCAGTTGAATCAACATCTATATAGAATTGTAGCTCAAATTTTCCTTCTCTTTTATACCATAATCCATAGTCCTTGGTGTTCTTTAGATATCTTAAAATCCTCTTGACAATAGTCATATGTGATTCTTTGGGATTAGAAGAGAATCTTGCAACTATTCCCACTGGATGTGCTATATTTGGTCTAGAATGAACAACAGACATTAGTTTTCCAATCATAGATCTATACAAGGTTTGATTTACCTCATTAGATTTGTCTTCTTTTGTCAGCTTGTATCTAGTAGCCATAGGTTTTCCAACTGGTTTGGAATCTTCCATCTTGAATATCTCCAGCACTTCCTTGATGTATTTGGACTGAGTGATATAAATGCCTGCATCTTCTTGAAGAATCTATAGACCAAGAAAGAATTTGATCTCCCCAAACATAGACATTTCAAATTCTTTGCTCATTTAATTAGCAAAGGATTTGCATAATAATTCATTTCCCCCAAAAATGATATCATAACAAAAATCTCAGTAATCAAAATATTACCATCGGTATCTTCTTTTAAGTGCAAATTTCTATTTTCACTTGTTCTCACAAATTCAATGCTAATGAGATAGGAGTGAAGTCTTTCATACCAAGCTCTAGGCACTTGTTTTAATCCATACAAGGCTTTATGTAGTCTACACACCATGTTTCTCTTGTCTAGATCAACAAACCCTTCTGGTTGTTCAATGTATACCGCTTCTTCAAGTAATCCATTTAGGAATGCAGATTTGACATCCATCTGGTATACCTTGAATCCTTTGAATGCAGCATAAGAAAGTAAGATTCTAAATCCTTCTAGTCTAGCAACAGGTGCAAAGGTTTCACCATAATCAATACCTTCTTCTTGTGCATATCCCTTGCATACTAATCTTGATTTGTTTCTAGTGACTTCTCCATTCTCATTGAGCTTGTTTCTTAATATCCATTTGGTACCGATGACATTCTTGTCATCTACTCTCAGTACTAGTGTCCATGTACTATTCTTCTCAATCTATTCTATTTCTTCATTCATAGAATTGACCCATTCTTCATTCTCAAGTGCATTGTTAATATATTTAGGCTCAAAATCACAAAGTAAACATCTACTGTTTAGTGACTTACTTCTTGTTCTTGTTCTAGCCTTCTTGTCTCCTATGATTTGATTATGTGGATGATGTCTTCTGACATACTTGGAAAGTTTTGTTTCAGCTCTGTGTTCATCATTCTAATCAGCTTCTTGACCTTCATTCTGATCTCCATCACTCAGAACATCATCTTGAGGGTTTTCTTATTTTTTGGTAATTACAACCTGATGCTCGGTTTCAATGTTCTATTTCTTAGGAGAGATACACTATTTCCTAGGTAGAGTGTTAGGTTCTATATAAACAAACCTATTGTAGTCCTCTAGTTCCTTTTTTCTTTCCTTATCATTCTTTTCTGCAAATTCATCTATTTTCACATTTGCACTTTCAATGATTTTGTTAGATGACTTTTTAAGACATTTAGAAGCCTTTCTTTTGGTTGAGTACCCTAGGGAGATACCTTCTTCACTTTTGCAGTCAAGTTTTCCATTTCTACCATCCTTCAAAATATAACATTGACTACCAAAGACTTTGAATTAACTTACATTGGGTGTATAACCATACCAAAGCTCATAGGGTGTCTTCTTTGTGTCCTTCAATTGTACTCTGTTTAGTGTGTATACAACAGTATTGACAACTTCCCTCTAGAAAGTTTGAGTGATTCTCTTTTCAATCATCAATGCTCTTGCACAGTCAACAATTGATCTATTTATCCTCTCATCAATTCCATTTTGCTGTGGTGTCGGTGCAGAAACTTGTCTTTTAATTCCATTCTCATTGCAATAGTTAGTGAATTCATTTGAAGAAAATTCCCCTCCTCTATATGACCTTAAGCATTTCAATTTATTTTCACTTTATTTTTCTACCATAGCTTTGTACCATTTAAACATCTTGAATGCTTCTGATTTATCTTTTAAAAACATTACTGTCATCATTATAGAATAATCATCAACAAAGAGAATAAAGTACCTATCTCCATAGTAACTCTTTGTCCTCACGGGTCCACATAGATCTATATGGACTAATTCTAGAATTGCATTAGATGTATTGGTTTTACTCTTGAAACTAGACTTTGTCATCTTAATTTTTTAATAATTCTTGCACATGATATGTTCGGGCTTAGTCATGCTCGGTAAGCCTTTGACATTCCTTTTGTTGCTTATCTTTATCATATTGTCAAATTTAACATGACACAATCTTTTGTGCCACAACCATATGTATTTGTTTTTAGCCATCAAACAAGTGATGTTAATGTCATCAAGATAGAAAAGGTTACCTTTTTTTTTCTCACCAGTTCCGATCAACCTTCCTGATTCATTGAAGATCTTTGCCTTCTTATTTTCAAATGCTACTCTATGACCTGAATTGTTTAGCTGTGAAAATCTTAACAAATTATAATTCATTCCTTTTACCCAGTTATAATTTTCACATTTGATTAGGTTATTCAACATTATTGTTCCTTTACCTTCAACTGGACAAGGTGTATCATTACCCATTCTCACTGAATCATCATTATAGTATTTAAAAGTCTCAAACTTTTTTTTATCACCAGTCATATGGTAAGTGCATCCACTATCTATGATCAAGAAATCATTGTTAATAACCTTAGATATGCATGAAATTTCATACCTTTCTCCTTCTTTGTTTGAGTCATCCTTCATGGCCACAAATACCAACTCAATGTCTTCTTCAGATTCGGTGTGAGTGTCATCAACTTTGTTCTCAGCTAGGTAACAAGCTTTGTTCCCTTTGTCCTTGTAGTCTCAGGTATCTCTTTTGTTAGATTTTTAGTTGCTTCAGTAATCTCTATTATCACCTCTATCAAACTCTCATATGATTTGTCATTACTTCTATCATCTTTTCTTCTATTTGGGCATCATGGAGAAAAGTGTCCAACCTCTTTACAATTGAAACATACAAGTGGTAATTTACCTTTGTGTTTACCTTTTCCTCTCTGCAATCTTTTTTCCATTAGTGCTTCAATCTCGTCAAGTCCTTGATCCTCATTATCACTTTCACTATCATTTCTAATAGCATGTCTATGACTTGAATTACTTATCTTTAAAGAAGATTTGAATGCAGATTCTACAGATGGTGAGACACTATTATCAAAGTTGTTAATCTCAAATGAAATCAGTCTACCAATCAGACTATCTAGATTAATTGTATTGTTTGTAACTGCTCTCATTTCTTGAATAGAAGAAACTCTAATAGAATATATAGGTAGTAAGGTTCTTGAGATTTTACTTATCACTGTCTCCTATTCAAGTACACCTCCAACTCCTCAGATAGCATTGACTACCTCTTTGATTCTGTACCTATACTAAGTGGTATTTTCTCCTTCTTTCGTCCTTAGGTCATCAAACCTCCCTCTTAGGATTTCTGCCTTGGCTTTTAGTACATTAGCATCTTCTCCATGTACTAGCTTCAACTTATCCCACATTTGCTTTGTAGATGTGTAGGTTTTGACATCTTCAAACTCAGCATCAGAGAGTGATGATGCAAGTTGTATCATCATGCAATTATGCTCATGCTTAACTCTTAATTTCTCAACAGTGTGAGGTCCTGTAGGAAACACCTATTTAGTATCTAAGTATTGAACAATATCATTTCCAATACCTGATAGGTGGAGTCTTATTCTTCTTTTCCATGATGCAAAGTTGTCTTTATTCAACATGGTCACATCTCGTCTGTTCATCTTGTAATCTTTTGCTTGAGCTGTTAAACTCCCTTTCTAAGCACACAAGCTCTGATACCAATTGTTAGTGATAACTAAGAGGGGGGGGGGAATCAGTGGCCTAAAAAATATTCCAATAATCAACCCAAAAACTTAGTACCACAATATTAAGCCTCTAGTTATCTTCAGTCCTCTAAGATGAATGCCTCCAAATATGTTTATCAAATTACTACTGCTTGAAATGCTTTGTTAAACCTCTTACTGTAAGTTTACTGAATAGTAGTATGTTAATTTACTGAAAGACAGTAAATTATATAGACTATACCATTCAATCCAATTAAGCTATGTGTATTGAAAAACACTAAAGTAATGACTCATAAACACATTGACACATGGATTTTTAATGTGGAAACCCTGTTAAGGGAAGTCTTCTGAAGTTAGCTCGGTGAAGAGCTAGCCCTATTAAAGGTTATAAATACATTGTTAGGTGTGACCTTGTTAGAGGATTTAAAAGTTTAGTCTATCACTTGATATTAGGCATCTCTATGCTACCTTCCTTGATCTAACACTCACTTGGCCTGTCAATAGGTATCTGGAATCTCATGCTATCTTTATGATCAAATTTTTGACACTCCTTGGGATGTATCTCAATATAAAAATGATCTTTAAATCCTCATAGATTAAGAGACTTTTTGAATCAATGGTTAAATTGAAACAATATGATCTATTCACATATACAACTTATACTTGTAGATTTTCAGATCTATTGTAATCTCATAAAACTAATCTTGATTAATATATGTCTGTTAATACCTTTGCTCCACTATTGTTCTACTCAGTGATGCTATGCTCTGTTGCTCAGTGTCTGTAGAAAACTTTAGTTCTTTCCTTATCTTGATTGATCAGGACTGTATGAAGTTGTTCTTCACCAGTTTCTCTTCAACATCCTCTTTTTCATTGACTCCACTTAATTCATAATGAATTAAGTTTGTCTCTTTATAGACATGATATCACTGTTGTTAGGTTCTTGATTTTATTGATCTTGGCATGATCCACAATCTTAACCAATTAGATTTAAAGAAAAACTCATGTTTTATCTTGCATAGATCTTCTTTCCAACTGGACAAAACAACTTTAAATCATTTGCTTATCTCTGGCTTTATCTTGTCAATGAAGACAATGATAGGTACCAGTTAAGTCTATACTTAGCTCTACCAGCTACATATTTTGTCATTTCTGAACTCTAGTTATTTTCGGTGTTTAACTCTTTGATAGATTCGGTCAACACTCCAGTTCTCCTCAGGCTTCTATGTTGGTTTACACTATGTTCCTGGCTGTCGGTTATGCTTGATTCTACTCGTCAGTAATGCTCATCAGTTTTCTTTCTTGGGCATCACCGTGACTTGACTTTCGGTGATCTCTGTCCGTCAGGTTCCACTAACCGTCGGTGTTTGAAGTCACATTGTGAATTCTTGTATTTTATGCATTACTGAAAGCATAATATTTATCTCTCTAATTCTCTAAAATCTTTGACACTTTGTATAAAACCAAATAGATTATATCAAGTTGACATAAATGACAATACAATCCATTAACTAATTTAATGTCTTGCATTTTCTTTCTGCATTTTGGTGATCAAATTTACATCTTCAAACATTCAATCAGTTACATGTCATTAGTGACACCCTACCCAATGGATCTAGTGACATCACCACCCCCACCTAAGCAGAACAAGTAAGTATGGAATTGCATTACACCAAGTTTTATTTTACATCATGTCATGCCCAAAAGTTGGGCAAAAACACACGAACAAAAAAATTTTAAATAACGCATGAAAACAGGATACTAAATCTACACAAGGGTAACACATGCACGCAAAATGAGGTAGTTGACAGAAAGTCAACTAGAGTTGACCAAAGGTCAACTATACCCTGACAAAAGGGAAAGGTATAACGAGGGTTCGCTTAAACCCTAAGGAAAAGTCATGCACGCAAATCGAGATGATTTGACTAAAAGTCAACTGGGGTTGACTAAAAGTCAAACATCCCTTGAAATATGTGAGGAAGGGACTCAAGGGTCTACTAAGCACTGAGGAAGTCAAAGGAGCGCAAAATGAGATAGTTGACCAAAAAGTCAACCTATGTTGACCAGAAAGTCAACTGTCTCCAAAAGGCTCAAAATTGAAGCTCTAAGGCCCAGAGGCCGCAAGGAGCAAAGGGGTTCAATTAACGAGGCTAACGGACAAGGTCAAGACCACGGTCAACCGAAAGTCAACTAAGCGCGAAACGGCCAAAGGTTACGATAATGTCTTTTAAGGACGTATATCGCGAAGTTGAAGGGGATTGAAATGACCCCCAAAGTTATAGAACGTTAACTAGATTAAAGTTAACTAAAAAATTTGATTAGGTAATTAACATCTAAAACTTATAAATCTATGATTAGCATCCCTACCAAAAGAAAATTAAAACTCTAACATTTAGTTAACATACGGTATTTAATTTTAAAAGATAACAAAATAAATCACGTAACTTTAAACTAATTCCAATTTTATCAAAATTCCTTCTATATACGACTGAATCTGAAATATTAAATCTCTAACTAAGATATCAATATAACAAAATCAAATCTAAATAAATATTAGCTAAAAAAAAATAAAGATTATAAATTAATTACAATATAATAAATAAGTCTACTATAAACCATTTCAAATTAACATTTTAATAAACTACCCCTCATAAGGATTGAAAAAAAAAAATTAAATCTAACTTCTAATGTAGTAAATCTAATATATTCAAAAAAACTCTACTCTAATCATTAAAAATATATCTTTATACAAAACAATAATAACTTAAATCTTACCTATAAAGATAATAATAAACCTTTTAATAAAAAACCTAAACTCCAAGAATTAAAAAAAATCCTAATACTAAAAGCAAATTCATATAAAATGTAAATCTAATCTAAATAAAATTTATCATATTAAACCATCTAATAAAGAATTAAATATAAAAAAAATCTAATCTAAAATCAATCTAATCTAAGGCTAAAACATCATTATATTTAAACAAATCTAATTTAAAACTTGCATAAAAATAAAAATCATTTAATAAATCCTAAGCTAAAACAAAACAAAAGAAAAAACCCTATTCAATAAAATAAATCGCTATGGAGAAAGCCGAGCAAACCGCAGAGGCTGCGGAAGAGGGAAGGCGACTGCGGCGGCGGCGGCGGCGGCGGCGAAGTCCGGAGGGGAGAGCGAAGGTGGGGGGCAGAGCGGTGCTAGGTCGGGCGGCGCTGAGCGATCGCACCTTCGAAGAAGAGGGAAGTGAGGGGAGCGGGGCCGGCGCGGCGCGGCAACCACCGCCCCGCTATGTAAACACAATGGGCGGGGTGTGTCAG
>MU226545.1:107718-120560 GCA_018584345.1 Thuja plicata
TCAACATAAGCTGAAACTAAATCAGAACATAAACATCTCAAAAGTACCCTGATTACAAAATCAGGTGCTGAATATATAACATAGGATTCCACCGATCCTCAAAAGTATGAAAAGTCTCACTGATAGTTAAGTATGTGAAAGCATAAACTATTGAAAGCATGAAAACAAAATAGTAAACTATAGCAGTCTAGAGTAGGTCTCACACATCAGTTCCATAATATGTTGATGAAATGCCAAATTAGCATAAGTAAAGATGCATCATGGTATTACTTGTTAAAATCTGTGAAAACTAATTCATCAGGAAATACATAATGAAATCCATTAGTATACATTCTAAGCTTAATTTTTTGCACTTATCGAGAATCGTCGGTTAACATGCAAAAGCTAATGTTGCTAGTGTAAAACAAAATTTGTCGGTAGTCAAGCAAGTTGAAAAGTTGTTTTCACAATACACCAAAACCCGTCAGTAAAAGTAACAAGTTAGATGACTGCCCCAAAGCATCATGTTGTCTCCAAAAAGAGAAGTTAATGTTTAACTTGATGAATCCGTCTTCACACACTGAGAAGTGGTTGAGCATTAATGACTTGACTTAGGGAAAAAGTCTATAAAAAGGCAATGGAAGGGTTTCATTTCTCACCTGCAATTTGAGCGAAGCGACCATAGAAAAAACATAGCTAGAAGAATCAACATTGCAAAGAGACTCCAACCCATTACAAAGCACTCCAAGAAGATCAGTTGCAACTATAGATGTTGAAGTAAGTACTAAGAATAATTGAGAACTCTATTCATCTTTTAGGGAAAGCCCTAAATGTCTGAAACAATGGCCATGACTTCAAGAACTGCTAAGTTGAAGAGAATCAAGAAGGACAAGGTCAAACTTGTCAAAAATTCTACCTATGTGGAACCCCATTATAAGATATACCCAGAGGTTGCATCACAACCCAAAAATGCTAGAGCATTCTCATAAATACTAGCTAGGATTTTTCTCGTTGAAGACGTGTGAGCATACATTCACTGCCAGATTGCAGAAATTGGTGACATGGAGGTTGAACAAGCCTTCAAGAAGATATGTAATGATGATGGATCTATCAATTATGAGCACACGCACATTGAAGTGAAAGGGATCACAAATTCCCTATTGTTCCCAAATGTATTTAAGACTGAGTGGATTCGGTTAGTATTGAGCAAGATCCATAACCATAAGTTATGGCTAGACGAGACTAAACAAATAACATGAGATGTTATTCATGCAGTCACCAATTATCCTATAACTGATAAGGTAAAGGAATTGAAGAAACCTCCCAAGGATGCAATTGAAAAGAATACATGAGATAAATGTGATGGAAGAGGACTTAAGGTATCCACTATCACAAATGATGAACTGGAATTTGGAGCATGTGTCCTAGGATACAAGTTCTTTCAAGCTAGTAGGATGAATATCATAGCATCCCAAGCTGTGGATACAACATATAAGTTTGTAAAGAAAGGAACTCAGTTGGATCTATTTGAAATTCTACTCAACCAGTTAGAAGAAAACATGAAGGCAATCAGAAATGCAAAGACAAATTCATGTAAGTTTGGTTCACTTATCATGTGCATATTCTTTTACTTCAAAGAATATTTTCCATCAATAGAAAATGTGAAATGGGATACAACTAGACCAGTCACCATACATATTAGTGAGTTTATAAAATCACTGGGAGATAATTTTAAGTCAGTCATGGATGAGTAATTTATTGGATTCAAGGAGAGAATGCAAAAAAGAGTAAGGATCCTTGAGAAATTAATTGAGAAATCAAGACTAATATATGTTTCATGGTAGACACAGACCACACATACATCAAGCCTAGTATACCAAGAACATCATGTATACAACCAATTGACTATGAAGTAAATATAGATAAAGAATCCAATGTAATTGATGCATTAATAAATGAACCAATTGATAAAACACAACCCAAGTTTGGCACTTATGAAGAAGTCAAAGACATAATCAAAACTGGCTTGGTTGTAAAGAAGATAGATAGGAAGAAGGACAAAATGTTCATGAATTTAAAGAAAATACTATCGGTTACAGAACAAGACACTGAATAGATAGAAGAGAAAAAGGGTCAGTCACCCATCAATGAAGTTGCAGTAGGAGAATGACTCTTAGTCTACAGAGTGAAATACACCATTACCCCCACCAACTAAGAAGCCAAGAACTATAGCTTCTACAAGGACAAGAAGTCAAAAAAATAAGAACACAAGTTGAAACTCAGAAAAGAGGGCCAACAAAAAGAAGAAAGTTGATTAGAACTAAGGAGGACATTGAGGACACCCAACAAGATGAGGGTGTAGAAGATGAGAAGAGTAAAATTCCAGAGAAAATTGATGAAATATGTGAATCTATTGTAGAAAGAGGAGGCCTTACTGACACAAAGATTAGGAAATGGCTAACACTAGAGCCCGAGCACCAGAATAAGGTAGAAGAGGCAGTGATAAATACAATGATAAAATTTAAATATGTTCCAATGTAATTTGATGACAAGATGCCCGAGGAGTTGAAGTAAAGAGTATCTCCAAGATGGTCATATGCATTGAAGAGTGAGAAATAAATAAGGAAAGGGTACTTGTTTCTCTCATGCCTCTCGAATCCAAAAAGGAAGAGATAGAAGAAATGTTAGAGAAACATGTACAAAATTTCTCACAAAAATTATGAGCATCTAAAGTTCTATAGAGCAAGCTCATAGAACTTGAAATAGAAAGAAATAAGAAATGGAGTAAGATACTAAACATACCCTTTTAGGAGGAAAGCCCAGATAAAGATTTACCTTAGACCGATGAAAATCAAAGTAAGAAGATGCTCGAGAAAATCCTGATAAAAGAAACTGATGATGTAACCACAGTTGAATTAGACAAGGAAGAAATGGACACCACATGCAAAAAGAATATGGATGTTATAGATGAGACATGGCTTAACACCACTATGGAAAACATTGTGGAAAATACAATCATTGACACTACTGATGATCTAATAGAAGAAATATAGAAATATGAAGATGTCACTATTGACAAGGACAAGACCGACAAACAGGACACTACAATTGACACTTCACAAGTGAACATACCAAGAAACATGCCAATATTGATGCAAGCCATCAATATACTCCAGGAAAAAAACAAATCACCTAAAAAAGATTCAAGCATTCCTAAGGATGTAGGGGATGAAGGAAAGAAAGACAACACCGATGACCAGAATGTGATCGGAGACACTCAAAATGTAACCGATACTGACAAGGTTACAAAAGGAGATTCAAAGAAAACATATGGAGAAACTAATAAGAAGGATGCATAGACAAAGGAAGATGAAGTACATAAGGATACTGATGAAGGAGCCAAACCAAAAGATGCAACTCCTGAGGAAATCAAAAAGGTTGCTACAGATAATATCTAGGTTAGTGTGGAGACGTCCACTCAAAAACAACAAGATGACACCAAGGTGCAACAACAAAAAGAGGCAACACCCCCAATCACTTCATCCAACACATCAAACAGAGCCAAAAATCTGGCTATGGTTCTACATTCAAGTGCAACTCAGAAGAAGAAGAAGAAAACCAAGAAGACTAAGTTGGAAGTCAGTGTAGATGAGATAATTGAGATACCCAAATGTGACCTGACTACACTAGACAATGAAGCACTAAAAGAGTATGGTGAAATATGCCAAAGGAAGGAACTACAAGAGAAGCTAAGAAAGGAGCACAGAGACTCTATGGTACTAGAGATAATTAGGGACATCTTGAATCAGATTGTACTCGATGTTGATGCTGATCACAATAAACCTATCCTTGATCAACTATCCACTCTCACCGAGGCCATCACAATAGAGAATATTGATGTATAAAAAGCAATTGAGGAGAGAGAAGAAGTATCAGTACAAACTTATTGAAAATATCAACCAAGAAGTGGTAGAAAACAAGGTAAAGATTTGAGAATTAGTCAGTGAATTAGAGCCAATGATTGTTGAAGCTATTTCCTTGTTACACCAATTGAGCACACTTGATAAATTCACTAAGGATCATAGTGATAAAATAGAGAATTTAGATTCTGATCTAGCTACAAGTGCTAAAGGATTAACAACTGATGACAAAGCAATAAAGTTGCATTATGAGAAAATTGTTGAGATAAAACGGTTAAGACAGGAACTGTGGGAAGCATAAACATAATTTAGGGAAGAAGTCACTGAGCTCCAATCTCAACTTCTACCAAGTCTTACACTGCTTCAACAACACATCAGTTCAGTAAGGAAATTGATAGCCACCCCAGAAATGTCTGTAATAGAAAACATCTACGATATGCATGAAAGGATAACACTCGAGCACATGGCTCTAGACAACCTGAAGGAAAAATGAGAGAAGATGATGGAGGAAATGAAGTCCTCACACTCTCATATTTTTGATAAGCTATAGGTATACACCTTCTCCCTTACTATCAAAAAAGGGGGAAAATAATGATATGTATAGATGAGAAACTATATAGTACAAAAAAAGAACAAAAAAGTGAGTATAATGATATGATATGATATATACAACACAAGGTGAAAAAGAACAAAGTATCATGTACATACACTTATACTATACCAACATATGCATAGGGGGAGTCATGAAATGACTAAGGAATATATATGGTGTAGATACTAAACAGTTTGTTAGTATTTTGCACATATCCATTTTTGATACTAATGTCAAAGGGGGAGATTGATGACATTATTTTTCTATTAGTATGCAAAGAAAACCTTTGGTAAACCTACACCAAAAGACAGACTTTTAGGAACACTGAAAGTACATATATCAAAGATCACCAAAATTGCTAAGTGCAACCCGACAGGAGAAACCTGAAGAGACAAATCTCAAGCAAAATTGAAAGAGAAGAAATAGAGGAACCTGACAAAGAAAAAGAACCCAAATGATAGTTCAATCAAAGGAACACCAAAAGACAAGAAAAATAATTTCTCTGCAAAATGAGCATTAGACATCAAAAGTCAGTTACATCCTAGAAAAAGAGGATCTAACTTCCACGTTAGATAAAACAATTGTATTTTATTTATGAGTCTTGATTTTTTTTAAAACCATTACTTAAGGGACAAGAAACATTTTTGTAAGTGTTTTAATCAGTCTAACTGATTTAAAACATATAAACTAAAAGATCAAGGTAAAGGTGTAAACCTGTGACCATAGAGTTAATATTGTTTTATGTGAAACTTAATTAGGTTGATCTATCTTATAAATAGATGTTGTAATAATTCACTATCATGGATGAGAGAATGAATGTAGCCTATGAGCACATCTATGGATCAAACTAAGAGTTTTAAAAAGAATAACAACAAAAGGTGAATTTGGTTATCAAGAACCAAGAATAGAGGCTACTGAGCAATAGAGGTATTATTAAATCACATTAGGTGATACACTTATACATGTAATCTTGAATGGATCTATAATCGGCAATAGGAGATTGCATCCACTCAGGTCAAAGTGTAATTTTCTTAGATTCTAACAAGTTAAGCAAAGTGTAAAAATCCTTTCAAGGAAGGTGGATTTAGCAATCCTATTATAAATCTCTTAACCGAGTGCACACTAAATAGTGTTGTTAAAGCTATTAACATAGTAGACTTTAACAAGTCTCCAAAGATACTCCTAACTGGGCAGATCATCAAAAGTGATCAAATTGTAAGCCTTAACTGACCACTTCCAATCTGCGAATAGTGAAGAATTTTTGGGTGCCCTCCCCACCGTAGTTTTGACTTCCTAATAGGAGTTTTTTGCATTATTATATCTTGTGTTATGAGTCAATTACTTTCATGAATGTTTCTATGAATATTTAAATATTTTATTAAGTTTAAGAATTGATATGTCTTACACAAAGATAGTATAGAACAGATGGTTGGATAAACAATTGATTACATAAAGGTTAAAGGATAAAAGAAATAAAAGTTTTAGAGGTACTGATTCACCCTTCCCCTCTCAGTACACACTTCCCATTGATTCCAACACTTTTTAATATTTAATTATGATCCACTGTTAATGTTATTGAATAATATATATTGAATCTTAATTGCAAGATCCAATAGAGCCAACACGAACAATGACATAAGAATTTACTTAGTGGTGACCATCATAGGTAAGGTCCTTTATTTAGATTTTGTTTTTTATATTCATATTGTTGATTACATAGGAAAATATTCATTTAAATTTTTAAAAGGCTACACACATCATCCTAAACTCCATTCCATGCTCACATTCTATAATCCAAGCCAAACCCCTATGGCTGATCCTATTAGGACTACTCCACTAAGACATTTTGGAACAACATCTTAGGTTAGTGTTCCCATTGGTTATCATGAAGAAATATTGGTTGTTGAATTTTGGACCAAACCCAAATAAGCTGATTAGGAACATGTCATTCTTGACCTCAAGGCATAAGGATAAAATTTATTCCTTCAATATTGTAACTTTATTTTGTGAGAACACCCGTATAAGACCCATGTTTTAAATTCAATCATCTCTGAGGACAATAGGCATCCATATGATCACAAGGCTCCAATTACTCACCTTTACATTCAAACAAATGGGTAAATAATAAAACACCTAATTCCCTTTAAGACAGTTAAAAAAAATAAACACCTTGCTGCAGCTAATGAACCTCCAACACCTTTATTAGTACTTGTTGTTAGGAAAATACTATTGCAATGAAATTTTCTTAGCTATTTATTAAAAAAAAATTAATTGAACCAATTGTAAGCAAGTATTTTTTATATTTGTAAAATTTTATTTCTTGTCCTAAGTGTACATGTATATTTTTTAAGTTTATAAATCCAAAAACTTATTTCTCTTCACGTTCATTCGATAATTTCTTTGGGGTCTTATACATGGCTTTTTCGGATGCGAGCCCATGATTGGAGTTTTCTGTTGCTGTTTTACAGGATAGTGGGTCTAGTTGTTTCTTTGCAATCCTCTTAGGGATTTTTTGTCCCCTCAATTTGTGCTTTCCATTTCTATATTTATGCTACATTTGTCTTCATTCACTTTTCATTTCTTGTGGACAGTAACCAACCTCTGCAATAGAAAGTGTAAGCATTACTATTGTATGTTTTTTTTTTCAGAAAATTTATTTCTTTTAGTTTTCTACATTTGTATGATTTTAGAAGCATAGTGTAATTTTCCTTGTCTCATTTTGAATACACAAAGGGTTTTGGTTTATATTTTACTGACGTAAAAAATCCTACTATTAATGATAGTGTAAAATATAGATAAACACCACATTCAGTTTAACCTTTTAATGGGTACCCTAGATTTGTAAATTTTTTTCATATCTGCATATGTGGATGACATCTTCTAATTGCAAGAGAAATAATGAAGGGTAGAATGAATGCACAAATTGGTGACGATCACATTTTTTTCTATCATCTTTTGAACATAAATTTTAAGATTGCTTGAAACATATTTTATTTAGCTTTCATATATGCTTAGGGACCTGTTGGCTAATTTTTGGAATTGAATTTTTTCCCCAAAAGACCCTTCAAATGAATAAAAAATGCTTCAACATCTGCAAGTCTTACTAGGATACTAGAAAATTTGACCTATATTTTGATCAAAATGCTTAGTCTGACCTAGTTCCAGATCCCATTGAGTTTTTTCCCGCCATTGATAGGAGTTTTATGCTTACTTGCTTTTTCTTTACTGTTGCTTGCTCTATTGCCTACCCCTTTGCCTATTCTGATGTGAACAATGAATTCATAATTAATTGCTTTATTAAAGCATCGGTTAAAGAATATGTAGCTCCCCCACATGAGCGGATAGAAAATGCCTTTGCAAAAAGAGAGAATTTCCATTAATGACCTCACAGTTTAAGTATTATTTTGACAGCCCCCTACAATTCTATGGGGCCGAGGTTGAACCATAGCTAGTTTCATATCCCTCAGTCACAGATCCAGATACAAATAGAGATAGACAGAGCCATAGCTTACAATCGAACCAAGTCTAGCCCCAAAATCTAATTCCTCTATAGGACCCGTGAAAGAGCATTTGCCTCTTCAAGTGACTATACAGTTTTAAAAAGAATTGATTCAACCACATTTCTCAACTTTTAAAGTTCGCAGCAAACCCTAGAATCAATTTTTTTCTAGTAATTCTCAAGTTAAGTTCCCTCTTATTTGTGGGCGTGAAAATTCTTTGGCTTCTCAAATTTTATACAACAATTTTAAAGTGAATCCAGTAAATATCAAACAAGATGCAATTTAGATTTCTTTTGTACCCAATATATATGGAATTACAAGGGAAAATTAAATTATCTATAGCTAAAATTAATATATATAACATCCTTTAAAATAAAAAAATAGAAGAATTGGGTAGAAAAGAAATAAGGAAAACCTTGCATGAATGATCTTGACAGTTGTTTTCATGTTAGGTTGAGATCAATTGTAAGAAAAAGAATCATCGAGCCAAGATAGAGTTCTATGTATTTTATTTTACATATTTTAATAGCTTTCTCTTTAATACAAATTGTTAAGCATGGGTAATCTTTTCATCATTTTAGAGTTTATCTTTTGAGTTGACCAACTCTTGATCTAGTTTTAATTAGTAAACATATACATTTAAATTCTTCATCTGTTACTGCTTATTTCAGTTTTTTAAAAAAAACTAATTTAAGTGTCCCTTTATTCAGTTTGAATGCTGAAATTTTTGGGTATTCATTTTCAATAGTGAAAAATTTACTATTTTGTATTAATGAATAAATACAGTTCAAAGTATAATCGTTGGGTATTCAATTTCAATGGTGAAATTTACTATTTTTGATTAATGAATAAATACAGTTGAAAGTAAAATCTAGCTATTTCCTAGAAATATTTTTCAATCTGAATGGTGAAAATAGAAAGTGTATGTGTTCCTTTCTTAATAAAATGCATGAATGTGCTCATCTTACAAAAAAACAAAAATCAAAATTTTCAAAATATGCTTTATTAACTTATAATATTGTCTTCAAATATAAAATGGTTTAACGCTTGGATAGTTCAACATTTTATTTTCCAGCAATGAAATTTGTAACAACTAATATGTGCAATATATTGTGGGCCTCTCAAGCAACAATAAAGTAAGCATAGAGCATCACTCATCCAACAACCACTCTCACCTAAGCTTTGCTTTTACTTTTATGGTTAAATTTTAACATCTTACATTTTACATAGTTAAATTAAATAATTCAAGTCTAAAAAGTATTCTTCACCATCAATTTATACAATACAAATTTTATGTTTTAAATAGATAAACAATTTTCAACAATGCTTACATAGAACTAATAAAAAAATATAACTTACAATTATGATGACCCTTACATTAACTATACACTTTGAATTATAAATATTATCACTAAAATTACAATTATTGTCACCAATATGTCATTACATTTCTATTTCAATTACAGTTGATAATAAAGAAACTTTATTACACCTTAACCCTGATTTATCCATAGCAATTGAAACTATTTACAATTTAAAATTGTTGAAATTTGTTTAATTACAAAAAAATATAATACAACTTTAATTTTATAAAAAAATTTATAAAAATTATTCATTACCTTAAACATATTTAATAACTAAAAAATAACTAAATTTATATAGTATGGGACTGTCATCTGCTCTGATTTCGACACCCACTAATGGAATGTTCTCACACCCAGACAAATTTTTTGGACTGTTTGTTACAACTACTCATATAAATTATGATTATAAATCTAATAAAAAATAGCTATATTTATATTAAACAACAATGAAAAATATTTATCAACTCAAATATTTTTGACAAGTAATTAAAATTAAACTACTTACACAACTTAAGGCAAGTACTTAGCCACTACGCGACACTTGTTCTATTCATAATAAAAAACATAACCTCCATTGCTTGAAACCAACTTTATCTCTGCACCTAAGTCCTTCATTTGGATATATGGAGACAACATATAAAATATTTGGATCTTAGTAAAGGAAGAGGTATGTTGTCCATTGGAAGAGAAAGTGTGCAAAGAACATCATGGCCCCTTCTAAAATCACACTAAAACTCTGATGTTTCTTTAATTTGCATTGGAAAAAACAATGTCTTCCAATACAAGTCCCCACTTCTTTGTGGTAGATACAACTCCTCACATCAACAATCACAACTCATTTGTTTATTCTAATTACCCACATTGATCATGAATCAAGCATTAGGCCTTCACAATACTCTTACCCTCACAACACTCTTCTCTAATCCAACCAATACCTACCCACTGGTTCACCAAACTCTGATCATATCATTATTGATTTCATTATTCTTCATAATTGCTCACCAATCCTTTATACATCTACTCAACTTCTTATAAGCTACATCAAATCATTGATTCTGCAAATGGAATTATCCACTCATGAATTAGGCTTCCACAATGCCCACCAATTCTACCAGCATATAAATATCTAGTGTGATTGTCCCCTTTCACAAGCTCTCAAAAATACCCTTACACTACATCAGTCCATAGATTCTCACCTTGGACCAGCTCTTGACCTTGGTCTTCTAACTCTTTCCCCCTTCTAAAGGATCTTATTTCAATGGACATGATGCCCTAACAAACTCCTAGGTATAACACTATCCAACTATCAAACATCTAATCATCAACTCTGTCAACTATGACAGTCTATCCCATTCTGGAGAGACAGTCACAACTCAAACATGAATGAAGTACCCCTTATTCAAAAATCACTTAGACACTTTTAAAACTCTCCTTCACACATTCTTAGACTAACATCCCTCTTACCAATGCCATGCATTGGTCAAACTCCCTAAACATGGCAACTTCCTTCAATTATGTTCAGTTTGAGACAAAAATAAGACATTCCACTTATTGGATCAATGTGCCCTTTGTTCCATGGTCCCCTACATACAATATAGATACATAATATGAAGTGTTCCCCCTCATTCAACCAATTATGGGGCTTTGATCAACATGCAATACAGGGGAACTACATTTTATTGTTCACTAGATATACTAGATGAGGGTTATAACAGTCTAAAGGAAAAATCTTTTTTTTTTTTCAATATTGCTTGAAAATGAGTACCACAAAAACCAAAATGAAGATGATTTAATGCTTAATTATCTATAGTAAGTGGGTTATCACAAGGACATCATTCTCACTATGAAAAACATCAAAATTATACTGTTTAACTGACAATCAACACAATAAATATAATAGTTCACTCTTTATGTATATCAACATTGGATCTCGACAACCATTACCTATTTTGGATAAGTTGAAATGTTTATAAAACCATTCCCTCATGGGAAACCAATAGAAACTCCCTTAACTACCCTTGAAACTAACTTAGATCGGTTAATACCTTAACAAGTCCTATTACATGGATGTTGTTTTAACAAATTTTTTGACCTTTTTTCTAACCATGGACTTAATCAAATTCTAAATTAAAATTATATGGTCTTATGAGACCTCATAAACATAAAATATTAATCCAAACCCCTATTCTACCCTCTTGAGCCCTTAGATAGCCCATTAGGTCTAGTTTTATCAATATAGCAAGTTTTTGTCAAAATAATTACAATGACTCAATATGACCCCAAATGGTCTTATTAGCCATGATTACAATATAAAACTATCTTTTTAACCTTTTGGACTCAAAATTATTCAAGATTCTTCATGTGGCCTTATGGTGACCCCTTATGTCCTAGGTGATCTTGCACCATACTCCAACATTTATATTTTTTTTCCAAGTCCCTTGGAAACACCTGCAAAAAAAGTATTAGAAAACATAGACTTCATTTTAACATTTGGCTTGTACGTGTCCTCATTTTGAAATCTTTTCTTGGTTTTTCCTTCTACCTCTTAGATCTTCCTTAAATCTTTTATCTTCACTTTAGGCTTGCGTCCCTTTGGAAAAATGTTCACCATCTTCTCCTTCCAACTGTCCATCATCTTCGTCATGATCGACATCTCTAGCACTGTTGTATACACCTACAACTTGATTAAAACCTCTTCCCATAGACACATCTCATCATACTCCATATCCATGCTTGGAGAGTACACAGACTCCTTGGCCTTCTCATGGACTACCACCATTATGAACTCACTATTGGTCTCCCCTTCCATTGAGACCAACTTGTCCTCTATCAACTGATCCTTTCTTCATGCCATACTTTTTTGAATTCTAACTCATCACTCAACTCCTTGGCTACTTCATTAGCCTCACCATCTTCTGCCACAAGAATACATTTCTCTCATGTACCCTTCTCCTCATTCAAAGGACATAATGTAGTCCCAATCACAATTTCTTCAACATACTCAAGCCCTCCCTAGCTGTCTTCGTCAACATATTTGTCTTCCATCTCTACCTCAACATCTACAACCTCTTTATTATTAGGTTCCTCTTCTTCTTCATCATCCATCTGCTTCACTTTGCACTCTTGCCCTTCCATTGGACAAATTAACTCAGGTTTTATTTCTTCTTCAAATATGAAACTATTATAGAGTAGGGTTTTTCTTTTTATTTATGCATGTATCATATGATGTGCACATGCACTCTATGCATATATTTTCATTGAGTTCTATTGTTGTCATATTAGTGTTTGCAAAAATAGTTGTGTTTGTATCCTCCAATAACTTGAAGCATTAGATGCCCTAATGAAAGGAAGATAAAGTGAGATACAAATGAACATCCTTCAATTAATTCAAGCATTGGATGTCAAAAATAAGGAAGAGAGAGAGAGAGAGAGAGAGAGAGAGAGAGAGAGAGAGAGAGAGAGACCCCCTCTCTCTCTCTCTCTCCCT
>MU226545.1:136258-152881 GCA_018584345.1 Thuja plicata
GTAGGTTTGGAGAGCAATTTTGGAGGAGCATTTGAGCATTTGAGCTTGGAGATTGCAACTTCTCTCTTCTTGTCTCATTCCTTCTTGCATTCATGGCTATTCATATAGATTAGAATCATGTTTATTTTTATAGATTAATCTTGCATTTTCATTTCCTTTCATAGATTAATATGCATTGTTATCATTTAGATTAATTTCCTTTTATGCATTGCAATCATATAGATTAGATCTCATTTTCATGCATTAGAATCTCTCATTTCATGGTGTATTTGCAATAGACACAAATAGGTCTATCTGAGGGCCTTCATTTTATATTTTTACACATCCATGACTAGAGAGCTATGGATCAATATTTGAGGCCTCATTCTTGAGCAACCTTGAATGGAATGATTCATAGAAGTGTGACAACATTTATGCACACACCAAGAAGTAGCCAAGAACAAGGTAAAGCTATCCGAACTAGTAAATGAATTGGAACCAATCATTTCAGAAGCTATAATCTTAATTCATAAGTTAAGCACTTTAGAGCAATTCACCAAGGAGAAAAGTGAAAAGATTGCAAAGATAGATGCAGATCTTACTGCTAGTGCACAAGGTCTCTCAAAAAATGACAATGCAATCAACTTTCATTATGAAAAGGTAATGGAAGAAAATAATTTGAGACTTAAGATTCAAGAGGCAGAATCAAAGTTCAAAGATGAGGTAACTGAGCTACAGGCTCTACTCCTACCAAATCTTACACTAATGCAACAACATATGACAACATCAAGACAATTGATTTCCACCTTGGAGATGTCTGTCACCGACAACATCTATGATATGCACACAAGTATTACATTGGAACACATGGCTCTGAAACACCTTAAGGAGAAATGGGAGAAAATGATGGAAGACATGAAGAACTCCCATTCCCACATTTTTGACAAGTTGTAAGTAATTACACCTTTGCCCTTATTATCAAAAAAGGGGGAAAATGATATGATAATGGGAGAAGTAATATGTGTCAAAGAGGGAATTGATAAGGTGAAAAGGGGAAATAGTATAAAGTCAAAATGTATATACATATACTATACTGAAACATACACATAGGGGGAGTCATATTGACAAGGTGAACACATGGTGTACATACTAAACATTTTAGTTTTGCACATATCAGTTTTTGATACTAATGTCAAAGGAGGAGATTGATGACATATTTTTCCATTAGTATGCAAAGGAAAACTATTTTGAACCATCGGTAACTGCAATACTGAAAGATAGGTTTTAGTGCAACCCGACAGACAACTTCACAAGGGAACTTGACAAAAAAGTTCATAGTGTAACCTGACAGTACAGGTTACAATGTAAATTGATGACACAGTTTACAAGAGAAAACCAAAAATGTTGAAGTGGAACCCGACAGATTAAACCGACAGAGTAACCCGACAGAGGAACCTGAGAACCAGTCTACCAAGAGAGAGTTATAATCCTGAGAAATGTGGATCTGAGTTACATGTCAAATAAAACACTTTTTTTTTATATTTAGCTTTTTGATTTTCTTTAAATCCATTTTTTGTGGGGCAAGTAAAGTAATTGTAATTGTTTTAACCAGTCTAAGTGATTAGAAACATGCAAACTAGGAGATCAAGGTCAGGTTATAAAACTTTGATCATAGAGTTATCTTTGAAAAGTGTGAAACTAAAAAAGCTCAATCTAATGTATAAATAGATGTGTAATCAATCAGAAAAAGATGATGTGATGATGATTGTAGATGAGGAGCACATCTATGGATCAGATTAAGAGTTTTATGAAGAACAACAACAAAAAATGAAAATGGTTATCAAGAACCAGATTCAAGGCTATCGAGAAGAAGATAGGTATTGGTCAGTCCCTATAGGTGATAAATATACATGTAAACTTTAATGGATCTGTACTCAGCAATTCTAGATTGCATATACTCAGGTCAATGAATATTTTTGACTACATTCTAACAAGTGTAGCAAATAGAAGAAATCCTTTGAGAAGGTGGATTTAACAATCCTTTTTTAAACCTCTTAACCGAGTGCACACTAAATAGTGTTGCTAAAGCTCTTAACAGAGAAGACCTTAACCAGTCTCTACATGTTACTCCTAACATGGTAAAATCATCATAAGTGATCAAACTTGTAAGCCTTAACTGTCCCCTTCCATTCTGTAGACAGTGAAGTTTTTGTGGGTTTCATCCCCACCATAGTTTTTACCTTCTAATAGGGGTTTTATGCATTACCAAATATTGTGTCATGTGTCAATACATTTTATGAATGTTTCTATGAATGTTTAAATGCAATTAAGTTTATGAACTGATATTACATGCATAAAGATAGAATAAAAGATATAGTCAGTAATACAAGAAATTGATTACTAAAGGATAAAGGTTAATTGTCAAAATTTTTAAGGGTACTGATTCACCCCTTCCCTCTCAGTACACACCATTCCATTATTTCCAACAAAATCAATACAACCTATGTGGGAAGGTATAAATCTATATATTTTTCAAGTTTTCTTTCCTCTCTTTAATTTTCAAGAGTTATTATAACCTCTTGATGTCATATTGTTGGATACTTTTCCATGGGTAGGATAACATGATTATTTTCAGATAGGGTTAGATACATTAACTCTATATACTGACATAATTTCATTTTGTAATCATCATCAAGACCTTTTTGTTTTCCAAATTGTTTGCATAAAATGATGTGTTTTCCATTGTGCTTTGTAATTAATAGTTTATATTATTTCAAGAATGAAAAATAATGATGTAATAAGGCCTATTGAGGTCATTCGTGAGAGTATTGAATATTGCAATGAATCACTACTATAGCCTTCCATTGCATACATTTAAAAAAAATAATGTTCAACTTTCATTGTAATTCTGACGTAATCCACCAAAATGCTTCGAGGGTAATGTTGTACCTCCACTAAAAGTTTGCATCAGAGGTATGGTGTTATCCTTAAAGTAAAATAGGGGCACTCATCACAATTCTAACAAATTTTCCTAGAAATTACCAACAGTAATGGTGAACGTCCAACGACCTTTTGCATCGGAGGTACAACATCCTCGTCGATACATAGTTTGGGATAGTCGCCGGAATTCTAACTACACCTAAAAAATGTCATAAAAAATGGTGAATGTTTGATGTAATTTTGTGTTAGAGGTACAAAATCCTTGTCAGTGCATAGTTTGGGATCATTGTCATAATTCCAACAACTACACACAAAAAATGTTGTTATAAATTTTGGTCATCTAATGACAAGTCCCGTCAGAGGCGTAACTTACTCGTCGAAGTATTATGATTTAAAAAAAAATGGATTTCAATGTATCTTAATTGGTAGTGTGACAAATATTTTAGCATTGGGGTGTCTAAAAAAAAAGTATCGAAGAATTTCTTGGTACCTTTTCATCAAAATTTAGACAAAGTATCGTCGAAAAAGCGACGATCGTGCATCAAAAAATGTGCCCAAATATATTAGTGAGAAGAAATGGTTTCATTTAAAATAATTTTATCATCATTAGAGAGAGGAGTATCATGAAGAGGTATCCATTGACATCTTAGATGGGGATCCTCTTCTGGGAAGATGATGTAATTGTTAAGAGTATTACCCCAAAGGTTTGATAAAGTATCAATGATATGTTGAGAGATGGAAGTAGAAAGTAGGGCATAGCCTTTCTAGGAGTCTTCCGATAAGAAAGAATAATTTACCAATCCTAAATCCCATGTCACTTGATTCCTAATTAAATATTGACATTCCATAATAAAATTCCATGCTTTAGATCCTTTGGGGGGATTTTTAGTTCAGAAAATACTAGTCCTGTCTTCAGAGTTTAAGTATTTATGAGAAAGAATCCCGACCCATTTATAGTTAGGATTTTGGTATATTTTCCATACCAATTTGGCCCCCAAGGCTATATTTTTCCATTTCATTCTTTAAATGCCAAGACCTCTATCCTTAGTTGGTCTATAGATCTTGTCCTAGCTGATAAGTACCATTTTTTATTATTTGATACACCTTGCCAGAAGAAATTTTCCATTTTTTTAAATTGTGCTTCTAGCTTTTTGTGATAATGACATACAAGACATTTGATATGTTGGTAAAGAAGATAGAAAAAAATTGGCCATAGTGAGTCAACTTGTGTTTGAGAGCCATTTCCCTTTCCAACATTCCATTTTCTTATCAAATTTATTAATAAGAGGTTCCCATGCTTTCTAAGATTTGTTATCATTGTCTATATGTATTCCAAGATATTCGCAAGGAAATTGCCCTTTTAACTTGGATTTCGTGTTGATAAAGAATATTTCATTTTTTTTTGCATTAACTTGTTGACCTGAAGCTTTCATATAAAGGTTTAAAATGTCTTTATGTTTTCTTGCTTCAACTTTTAAGCTTTTTGTTAGAAGTACAATATCATCGACAAATTGCAAATGAGTGATGTTTGAAACATCATCTGTGGCTTTGATCCTATGAATTTGGCCTAAAAAATAGGATTGAGTTATCATCCTACCATAGGCTTCTACCATGATGACAAAAAGAAATTGGGAAAAAGGATCCCCTTTTCTTAAACCTTTGGAAATCTCAAAAAAACCTTAAGGGGTGCCATTGACTAGAACATAAATTTTTGGGCTTGAAATGGAGTTTAAAATTAGGTTAATCCATTTCTTGGAGAAGCCAAAAGCTTCCAAAAATTTACATAAAAATCTCCAATACACCTTATTGTATTCTTTCTAAATATAAAGTTTGATAAGCATGTTTGGTTCCTTAGTTTTTTGCACTGAATGTATAAGTTCCTAAACAATGATGATGCCATCAAAAATTGATCTACCTGAGATAAACTCATTTGTTCTTTTGAAATGATGGATGGTAGTAAAGTTTTGAGACAGTTGGAAAGTGCCTTTGAAAGAATTTTATATATGGTGTTACATAATGCTATAGGTCTAAAGTCTCCAAAGTTATCCAATTTTGATTTTTTAGGGATGAGAGAGAGAAAGGTGTTGTTGATTTATTTTAATATATTATTGGATCTCCTAGTATTTTTGAGTGCTTCCCATAAGTCATAGCCAAGAAAGTACCAACATTTTTTAGAGAAGCTAGCAAGGAAAGCATCAAGGCCTGTGGCTTTCACGGGTTTCATTTGAAATAATGTTGTTTTTATCTCTTCCATCGTGAAGTTTTTGTTTAACATTTTTTTGTTCGTTTCCATGATAAGTTTTGGAATGTTGTTTAATAATGTATGTTGCGATTGTAAATAAGAAGATTCCCAATTGTTGAGAATGGTTTGGTAGAAAAAAGAGATTCTCTTTCTATTTCTTTATGGTTTTCAAGTACCAAACCTTGTTTATTATTAATTTTTTTAAATTATGTTGACATTCATCCTTTTATTAGTACTATTATGGAGAAATTTGGTATTCATGTCTCTGTTTGCTAGCCAGTCTTCTCTAGAATTTTGTCTCCAAAATGTTTCTCTTTGCACAACACATCCTTAAGTTTTTTTAGAAGTTCCTTTTCTTTAAAATATTTATCATTGTCTATACCTGATTTGATTACATCTTCATTTAGTTCTAGGATATCCTTTTCTATTTCCTATTTTTGATCAAAAATATTCTTAGCATGTTGGTTATTTTGTTTTAAAATTTTTTTAAGGGTTTTTTAGTTTTGAAATAAAATAATATATTCTTGTACCTTCAATTTTTTCTTCCTTCCACCATTGTTCGAGGAGGTTAAGGAAATTAGGGTTGAGAAACCACATATTCTTGAATTTGAAAGGATTTATAACCAGTTTGGACTCTCTAATAATGTTAAGAGACACATGGAAATGATCAGACCCAGAGAGTGAGACTATTCATGTTGAGAAAGAGAAGCCAAAGGAGTCTAAGTTCCCTGAAAATAAGAACCTTTCCAACCTCTTAACAATGTTGTCAGTACCATCTCTTCTATAGTTCCAAGTAAAAAGACCATTACTAGATTTAATTTCAGTCCGATAATTCAAGTTAATACATTCACTAAAATCTTTAATTGATTTATTAATATGTTGAATCCCACCTTTTTTCACTAAGGTCAGAAATAGTGTAGATATCTCCACCGAAGATGTGATTTCTATTGTTATGATTTCAATAGAAAGCCCCAATTTAATCCCAAAGATGATGCTTAAATCTAGTAGAATGGATTTATAGGTAGTAATAGGGAGATAATGTCACATCCACCCTCAAATATAGTGATAAGTATAGTATATTTGTTATCATTTTATTAAGAAGTTTTTAAATTAAGTGGAAGAAAATAAGGTGGGGAAAGTTTTTCTCTGTTGGTCAACTTGATGTGAGATGACAATGTATAGATATATGTAAAAGATTCAATAAATTTAATGGTGACATCTCTTGAAAGCTAATGGGTACGTTGGTAGGCATGGATTTTATTCTTGGAAAGTATACATATGTGACAATGAGAGATGAAGTAAAAAGCGATAAAATAAATAGTACAATAAATTTATAATCTAGATGGTGACTTTTCAAAAATGGAGTAGGTTGAAGTGAATTGTTCTTATACATACTGACTAACATGATATAGTTATTTTGGATAGTGGGTTCTATCAAACACACTCTAGTTATAAATGCAAATATTAATTCTTTGTTTCCACCTACTTACTAGATATCATGTTTTGTCAAGGCTTGAGGTATTTGTGGAGGTGGTTGGAGAAGAAACCACTATTCTAGAAATTTCCCATAGGATTTTGAAGTTGGGAATTCTTGGGTTATTATTTTGTTTATTGTGAATTTGAAAAAAAGGTTGGTAGAAATGGAGACAAATTCTACTATTGAAACTCCTAAACAACAATTGACCTTCATGGGTCATATCTATGAAAAGGTGTAAAATATATATTTTTCTTTCATGATCCTTTATTTCTTCATATTGTTGATCTCATTCTTGGTGAAGAATTTATAAATGCAGGCCATCGGTATAGGGTTAATATTGATATTGCTTCTATGTTCATGGTCTGGGATCTAGAACTTGGGATGACTGAAGATATTATTTGGATTATGCGTCAATTTATTGAAGAGGGATGGCTATATGGTTTAATGGTGTTTTCATGGCCAGAGTTTCCCCAATGGAGATGGTCCAACCATGCAGATAGAATCAACACAATTAAAACCACCACTTTAAGAACAAGAAAAGACAATCAAGATGCTACAACAGATCTTCACATTATCTCAAAAACAAGTATTTACGTCATATTAGCCTACAACATGAAACTTATAGACTTTCAAAATACATTCCTTATTACAACATAAAACAATACTAAACCCTAATGCTAACCTCCAAAAGCTATCTTTCAAACACTACCTAAGGAAAAATCCCACTTCCCCTAAACAAAGATCAACAGCCTCAATATATAGAGCCTTTGCAAGACATATGTTAGCCAAAACAATTACATTTTCCAAGACTAATAAAATGTAATGTGTACAAGTATAGGTTAGGAACCAAATCATAAGAATTAATGCCAAGATATAGAAATGATGCGTGATCCAAGAGAGGTTAGAAAAAGATCCACGAACATCAAGATATAACCCACTAAGCTTTGTCAATTGGTAATTTCTTCACAAGACCATAAAACTCCAACTGACCAGTAGAACATGAAGAACACACAAAATTGACCATGAATCTAGAATAAATCAACAATGAAGTATCCAAAAGAGGTGAAAACCTAGACATAATTAAAACATGATGTGTAGAACAAACCCTAAAGTTTACAACAAAAAATAATCCAATACATGGTCACACCACCTAAAATAGGAAAACAAGAACAAAACTCAAGCAAACATTTTTGGGTGATGCAAGAATTCTAGTGACCTAAGGATACTCATGCATCAGACACCCTTGGTGAGAAAAAAATGTTCCATAAGAGAAACTTATGAAAATTTGACAGGATGCAGGACATAAATCCCATGCTCATTCTTAATCCAAATATCCTATTTATCTAAAACTATCCTTCTCTGCACTTCTGCTCTCTCTTCTATCAAATCCATCCACTTATTCTGATATGTACTCTCTATGTCATACCTCACATCAACAAAATAATTCTTACCACTACCTTATTTCTTTCACACAATTGATTTACCTCTGTCAAAAGACTTCATCTGATCCAAAGCCTTCTCATGATTCATTTTACCCTTCTTGTTATTTGATACCAAATAGTTCTCAGATCTACCTCTGAGATCATCAAACTTTGCATACTGTTTCTCTGAACAATGACTCTTTACTATACTAAAATTTCTTTCAATTCTCACCTCTTCCCCCTTCAAGGGAATTAAAGTAAAATTTTGTCCTTCCTTCTCTATTGTGACCAAGTTACTTCTGCAATCATAAAAAACTCCTTTATCATATTGCCAAGGTAGTCCCAATAAAACATGACAAACACCCATAGTTACCACATCACATAATACCTCATCTCTGTATGGTTGAATGCTAAAGTTCACTAAAAAATTTTCTTTCACCTCCACCATATGCTCATCTAAAAACCAACTTATCCCATAAGGACAACGATGTTTAAGCCTTTGTAAGCCAATTTTTTGCACCATCTCTTCTGATACCAAATTATCAGTACTAACACTATTCATAAAAACCTTACAACATTTACCCTCTGATTTGTGAATATTTCTAAATAAAATCCTCCTTTGTATAGGTTCATATTACTTTCTACTCGACATAACTCTCCTAAGCATAAGAAATTCTCCCATCTTAGGTGCTGCTATGCTCTCCACAAGTTCACCATTAGTATATTCCTTATGTGCCACATGATTATATCTACCCACCATCTTACTAGATCCTTCATAATATTGAAAATCTCTATGTCCTATGTCACCACATTTGAAACAAGTACATTTGAATTCATTTCTACCATTCCTCCTAAACTTCTTTTGATCAGGTTCAACCTCAATGATTTTCTTCGCTTTCCTATTGTTTCTTGTTTTCATCCCCCTTCCTCTAGGGTTATCCTATCTTCTATTCAACCTATCTTATGCCTTCAATGCATATTGATAAGCATTATCCACTATAGAAATCCTCGATAGAATCGACTCATCTTGAATGTTAAATCTCAAGCCATTAACATACCTAGGCAAAAACTCCTTAGATATCTCTTAGTGTCCAGATCTGATTTTCATCTTATAAAATTCCTCACTATAATCCTTCACACTCATATCCTTCTGATTTAAGTTCTATAACTTCTTAAAAAATTCTAATTCATAATCCTCAAGAGTGAATTTAGCTTTTAATCTAGAAACCATAACTCTCCATATAGTGATTTTAAATTCACCTTTCTCTTCTCTATATTTCTGTAACTCTTTCCACCATAAGGCAACATGACCCTTATGTTGAAGATAATTATTCAATTGTGTATTGTCATTGATGTTACACAAATGTATACACAAATGTAGTGATGTTACACAAATGTCTAAACCTAGCTGAGCACAGTCAGTATATGTCGAGCTCTCTCGGGCATTGAAGAAGACTCCAGTATCAGCCAAGTGATTTTCTATACTAACTGAGATTAGTCAGTTAATGAAGGAATTTATTTATTAACCAAGTTCACTTAGGCATTAAAGTAAGTTTAGTTTCAGCCGAGTAATGGTCGGGTAGTGTTAACCGAGTTATGCATTTAGTGTCAGCCGATTAACAATAGTTTACACTTTATGTTTAATTGGTTAATTGCAGCTGAAAGATTTGAGTTTTATTGTTTATTTGGAAGGGTATTAAAGCTTAATTGACAAGGGTTATCATATATATACAGGGTCAAGTTTGGATTGAATGAGAAGTAGAGTTTTGCCAAATTAACTAGTTGCAATTGGTGGTTTTTCCAAATTGTGTTTCCATGTTAAATCTTGGTGTCATCTATGTACCTGTTATTTTCTTTATGCTTTATGTTTCTACACTTAACCACTAAAGGTTAATCACATTTAATATATTAAGATTGCTTTGTTAATCAAGTAACAACAAAATATCTTTATGCTATATTAACCTTTAGTGATTAAGTAACTAGTTGCAATTGGTGGTTTTGCCAAATTGTGTTTCCACGTTAAATCTTGGTGTCATCTGTGTACCTATTATTTTGTTTATGCTTTATGTTTCTACACTTAATCACTTAAGGTTAATCACATTTAATATATTAAGATTTCTTTGTTAATCGAGTAACAACAAAATATCTTTTATTAACTGAGCATAGTGATAAATTTGATATGAAGAGTGAAGGAGAAGTAAGAAGAAATTTTGATTAAGGTAAGAATATCCAGACCGAGCTACAAAAGAATATTTGATCAGTAAGGATTAAGTTAAAGCCAAAATAGAGATCTAAATCAACAAAGTCAGTTGCTTCTTCAATAAGGTCAACGCATTGTTACTCTCTAACAATTGTAGCAGTGATCCAAAATCTCTTAACAGAGTAGACTTAATAGTCTTTCATAAATCCTCTCACAAGGTGCTATTTCTATATTGAAGTGTTTGAAGACCTCTAACAAGGCCACTCCTAATAGGGTGATTAAATCCTCTAACACGGTCACTCCTAACAGTGTGTTTTGTAACCTTTAACAAGATTGGCTCCTAACGGGGCTCACTTCAAAAGAGTGAAAAATAGTAACTAGTTGCAATTGGTGGTTTTGCCAAATTGTGTTTCCATGTTAAATCTTGGTGTCATCTATGTAACTATTATTTTCTTTATGCTTTATGTTTCTGCACTTAATCACTAAAGGTTAATCACATTTAATATATTCAGATTGCTTTGTTAATCGAGTAACAACAAAACATCTTTTATTAACCGAGCATAGTGATAAATTTGATTAAGACATCTAAGGGACTTGGATTTTTTTTGTGGTAACTAATTCACCCCTCCCCTCTTAGTTACTCAACCCATTTCCAACAATTGGTATCAGATATTTTGGTGCTTTAGGGAAGGTTTCAAGGCCTAAGCTAAAGATCAAAGATGTCTTATAGAAGGGAGATCCCAAAGATTAACAAAGACAACTTTCCTGCATGGCAACAGTTGATGAGGCTACATCTCTCTACTATTGGAGATACTGGCTTGCAATTATTGAACCACAAGTATGTGGAACCACCTAGAAATATGTTTGTGGATCAGATGGTGGATGTGAATAATCACAACATAATGATGATTGATATATCTTCTTCACTTAGCTATTCAAAATTTGATGAAGTCAAGGACTACCCTACTTCCTATTATATGTGGAAGAAACTGCATGATATCCATGGATGAGATTACAATGTAAAGAGGGCCAAAGTAGAGAGTCTTAGACGTCAGTTTGATCAGATGAAAATGAAAGAAGGAGAAGACATTACAAAATATAGTGACATAATCAAGAAAAGTTTCATTGCCATCAAAGTTGTTGGTGGAAAGATTGAAGACAAAAAAATGTTAGTAAGGTATTGAGAACTTTACTTCCTATCTATGCAATTAGAGTTTCAGCTATTCAAGAGATGAGGTGCAGTAATGATATAACTCTAGATGCATTGGTTGGAAGGCTAACAACTTTTGAGTTGGACAATTTTGACAATTATTCTCCTAATCCTAGAAATTTTGAGTCTGCATTCAAAGCTAAATTAAGCCTTGGTAAGATGGATAGAAACTCAAAAGGAAAAAAGATTGACAATGATAGTGATGATGAATCTGATGATGAAGATCTAGAAATCATTGAAGCATTACTTGCAAAGAGAGCTGCCAAAGGAAAAGGAAAATATAAAGGAAGAATACCATTGATTTGATTTTTATGTGACGAGGTTGGCCACATTGTTGCTAAGTGTCCAAACAAAGAAGAAAAATATGATAGAAAGTTCAACAAGTACAAAGGAAAGAAAGATTTCAAAAGTCACAAAAGCTACAAGGACAAAGGTAAGAAATATTTTATATTGCAAAAGATTCTGATAGTGATGAAGATGAAGATGAAATGTTTTACATTTCTATTAAGGATGAGTTAGATAATGAAGAAAATGAAAAGATTGCACTTTTCTCTCATGTTAATGACACTTGGATAATTGATAGTAGTTGTTCTCACCACATGGCTAGTGATAAAAAAAATTTGAACATCTTGAGCACTATGATGGTGGGAGTGTCAGATTTGGGAATAATGAACCTTGCTATGTTAAAGGTAAAGGTTTTATTGCTCTAACTGAAGGAATCAAATGTGATAATTCTTATTGGGTAGAAGGACTAAGGCATAATCTACTGAGTGTAGCACAACTAAATAACATTGGTTTCAAGGTAGAATTCATGAATGGTAAGGCCAAGCTCTTGGATGGTAAGGGAAACCTAGTTGGAATTGGAAATAAAACAAAAGGTAATCTATTCTATCTTGATCTCATTAAAAGTTCATGTTTTATTGCACAAGTAGAAGAAATTTGGTTATGGCATAAAATATTGTGTCATGTGAATTTTGATAACCTGGTCAACATAAGCAAGAATAAAAGAGTAAGAGGTATTCCTATTTATAAGAAACCTAAATTGGCAATGTGAAAACAATGTCAAATTGGGAAGATGGAAAACCTAGTTTCAAGAGCAAGAATTACAATACTGAAGAAGTCTTGGAGTTAGTGCATACTTATCTATGTGGACCAATTGGAACAACAAGTTACACTGGAGAGAAGTATTTCATTCTATTTGTTGATGATCATTCCAGAATGATGACTGTTATGTTTCTCAAAGAAAAATCATAAGCTTTTCAGAACTTTAAGTGGTACCTTGCCAGAGTTGAGAAGGAAACAAGAAAGAAACTAAAGTTCCTAAGATCTAATAGAGGAGGTGAATTCATTTCTAATGATTTCAATGAATTATTTAATGAAAAATGAATAAAAAAACAAGTATTTACCCCTGGTACACTACAACAAAATGGAATAACAGAAAGAAGAAATAAATCTATTATGTATTGTACAAGGACCTTGATGATTGGAAAGAATGTTGCAACCAAATACTGGAAGGAAGCTATCAACACTGCAGTTCACACCTTGAACATAGTTCAACTAAAGAAAGGTGTTGATCAGACACCCTTTGACTTATGGTATGACTATAAACCCAATGTTTGTTATCTCAAAGTATTTGGAAGTAAATGTTACATCTTGAAGGAAGTAAGAAATGGAAAATTTGATGTAAAAGGTGATGAAGGAATATTCCTAGGCTACTCCTGTAAAAGAAAAGTGTATAAATGTTTGTAAATTTCTATTCATAAATTAATAGAAAGTGCACATGTAAAGATTGATGAGTTTGTAGAGAGAAGTGAAGAACATAGTAGTAAAGAGCCTGAGGACTACAAGAAATTTGTGTATTATGAACCTGATACTATACCTAAGACACAAGAAATGGTGATTGGACAACAACCATGCCAACCACTGAATTCATCAGCACAAACTTTGTTACATCGAGTACAAACTTTGTTACAACATATGCAACCTGAGCTGCTGACAGAGGAAACCATGTCACACAGAGGGAATCGATTCTTAGACAGAGCCAACCGAGTCTAAGATAGAGGGACCCAAATCTCAGTAAGAAGAGTAGAAAAAAATGTTTGAGCATGGTGAACCAAGTGATGCAAGCCTAGAATCAAAGAAGAAGGAACATGTACTTTCCAAATATGTCAGAAGGCATCATGCACCTGAGAAAATAATTGGAGATTAGACACAAGGTATAATGAGAAGGAAAAAACTTAAAGGTACATGTTTTCTTAGTGAAATTGAACCTAGATCTATTAAAGATGCTTTGAATGATGAAAGTTGGATAGAAGCCATGAATGAAGTGATTGAGTAGATAGAAAAGAAAAATACTTGGACTCTTGTGCCTAGACTAAAAGACAAGAATGTGATTGGTACTAAGTGGGTTTTTAGAAACAAGTTGAAAGAAAAAGGTGAAGTTTCTAGAAACAAGGAAAGATTAGTCTATAAAGGATATGCTCAAGATGAGGGTTTTGATTATGGAGAAACTTTTGCTCCTATTTTAAGACTTGAAGGAGTCAGAGATCTTCTGGCATATGCAACACATAAAGGATTCAAGGTATACCAAATGGATGTAAAATCTGCATTCTTGAATGGAATTATGGAAGAGGAAGTCTATATTGATCAACCTGAAGGTTTTTTTGATCCTAACAAAAGGAATATGGTTTGAAAATTGTACAAAGATATGTATAGACTAAAACAAGATCCTAGAGCTTGGTATGAAAGACTGCATGGTTACGTAGTAAGTATTGGATTTTAGAGAACTAATGACAATAGTGGCTTGTACATCAAAGAAGGACCTCAGAACAAGATACTATTAGCAGAGATATTTGTTGATGATATACTATTCAATGGACATGATGATTTATGCAATGTATTCTCTAAAGAAATGAGTACAAAATTTGAGATGTCTATGTTTGGAGAAATCAATTTCTTTGTTGGTTTACAAGTTCATCAGATGAAGGATGGTATCTACATTACTCAGTCTAAATATATCAAAGAGATACTGAAGAAATTTGGAATGGAAGATTATAGACCAGTTGGGACACCTATGTCTACTGGACATAATTTTGTTAGAGTATTATTTTCATTTTACTCTAGTTGCTTAAGCATCTCTTAGGTGCATTATTAATTAACTCTTAATTAATAATGTGCAACCTAGTATTTACCTTTTAGGGTTTCGTTCACCTTTATAAGGTCAATCTTTGTAATTGTCTTTAATTAATTTAGATTATAATTTCGCTCTCACTTTCTGAGCAACTTCTGAGTTCTTCAGCTTTTTCGTCTTTGTGCTTCTACTTTGTATCAGGTTCTTGCATGCAGGTGTATTCGGGGTCTATGGATTTGCATGTTTGCAAAATCCTACATGGTATCAGAGCCTTCCTGCTGCTGTTTGGTTTGAAGATATTTGAAGCCGCAATTCAAAGAAGTCAGTCTTAGCCTCTCTGGGGTTTTCTAGAGTTTTTTTTGGCACTTTGGAGGAGGCACGATCTTCTGGAGCAGATTGAGTAGAAATAGACTCCACCATTGCATTCAAAAGGCCCGGGAGAGTTGAAATCATATAAAACTCAACTAGTTTAGCCTCCGTGAGCACAGGGGAAAATTTTTGGCATCCTAGGGCCGTACGGCTCAAAAATTGAGGCATTCCTCGCAAAAAAATTCAAAAAAACACACTTTTTGAAGCGTAGGTGGGCACCGCCAGCGAGCACTGCCACCACGCCGTCCGCGCTCCACCCGCGCTCAGCCAGCGGGCAGCGCGCCACCCGTGCAACACTGGCCCGCCGCCACCTCCTCCCCGCTCTGCAGCCGCTCGCGCTCGGCTCTTCTGCCGCCGCCGCCCGACCAGACCGCCGCCACTGCTGGTGGCACCGCCAACAAGCCACCTTCGTGCCGCCGACGTCCGGGGACGGCCAAACGGCCGTCAATCTTAAGACAGGGACTATTTTTTTCAATGAGGGTGTGTTTTAGGGGTCCTTGTGGTTTTTTGGCCATAACTTGGGCATTCGGTATCGTTTTTCAGAAAATGAAATATCGTCGGAAAGGTGTTTCCAAGACGGACGCAATGGTGCTGCTCTTGTTTTCTGATTCGGCCATTTGAGTTCATTTTTTCAGCATCAAAGTTGTAGCTTCTGTTTCCCTCCTTCTTGCGCCAGGTTTTGATCTAAATGGAATAAGGTCAGATTTCTCAGTTTGTTTTCATTTAGAAGAGTAATCAGGGGTTTTTATACTCACCCTTCAGTTGTTAATTTGGAACGGGGTACTTATGATTCATGGGCAAAGGGTATACTTACACATTGTAGGTGGCTTAATTTTTTGCCTTATTTGTATGATCTCATACCTGAACCAGCCACTGCAGAGGGAAAAATAGCATGGGGTATTATTAGAGATCACATAGCAGATCTTATAGTGTCTAGTGTTGATCATGCCACTGTGTTGGCTATATCGGACATTGATTTTCCTCACCATCTTTGGACACATCTTTGGGAGATCTATGGAGACCCTAATCTCTCTCCATTCCCAGAGGATCCTGCTTCAGATTGTCTCATACCCATTTCYTGGAGAGAGAATACACCCTTTGATCATGATACTTTAGAGGAGCTTGAGTATTTAGACACCCTTACATGTTCCGATGGATCAGAGGCTTGTCTCACAGTTCCCACTCTTCCGACTGAGACTTCTTCAGCATCTGTTGTTGCTCCTGATTCTGTGCAGCAGGGAATCATACATCTTCCAGACATAGATACTTTAGACTCTTATGTTGTAGACATATCTTTCTTGTTTGTTGAGTCTTCTACTACAGATTTTGAGGATTATCTTGAGGACATTCATCTCCTCTACCTTGACAGTCAGGTTATCACTATTTGCCCACCATTATCCGTGCATTCTGCGGTTGCATTTCAGGATTCTCCACATCAGTTTGGATTTTGCATCATTTGGTTCAGTTCAGACAGAGAGATTCTTCAGCATCCGATCATGGCACACATCCTGAGACAGATTGGTTTATAACTCTTCACAGGGTTTCTTCGACATTGTCCTTTGGATCCGTTTCTTCCCAAGGGGAGGAATATCATTTGCCACTTCAGGATCTCCTTTTGGATTCTACATCAGGCATCTACCATTGTGCCAGGAGTT
>MU226545.1:154010-176871 GCA_018584345.1 Thuja plicata
AAAGTATCATTTCTTGAGAGAATTGGTTTAGGACAAGGAAGTAAGGTTGGAATATGTGAATACTAAAGAACAAATTGCAGACATATTCACAAAACCTTTACCTAAGGATGCATTCTTGTATATTAGAAAAAAGTTAGGGGTGATTCCCCTAACTAAGGCTCACTAAAGAATAGATTAGTGATGCATCAACTGTGCTAAATAAATTTCTAACAAGTTGATGCAGATTGTCAAAGTTTATTGCATATGAATCAGTACATCAGGTACATTACAACTTCATTGGATGGAGTCTTTGGCATTGGATGTCAAAGAGGGAGAGATTATTGATGTCATGCCAAAGAAATCAGTATGTCAAAGAGGGAGAAATTTTATCAGAGACGAAGATTGATGTAAGAGGGATAAATCTTTATTTCAGTGTCTGTAAAGACATAGGGAGTTTTCTGGATGAGAATCAGAATGAAACTGAAGCCATTAAAATTTTTATTCTTATTTCTGTTGCTCTTAGATTATTTGTATAATGACATGTTGTGTTTCCATTAATGCGAAAGAGGGAGATTGTTGAAGACAATTATTCAATTGTGTATTTTCATTGATGTTACACAAATTTACACAAATGTAGTTATGTTACACAAATGTCTAAAACTAGCTGAGCATAGTCAGTGTATACCACACTCTCTCAGGCATTGAAGAAGACTCCAATATCAGCCAAGTGATTTGCTGTACTAATCAAGATTATTCGGTTAATAAAGGAAGTTATGTATTAACCGAGTTCACTCAGGCTATATAGTAAGTTTAGTTTCATTCGAGTAATGATTGGGAATCAAAGGATTACAATGTTAATTGAGTTATGAATTTAATGTCAGTTGACTAACAACAATTTTAACTTTATGTTTAATTCGTTAATTGCAGCTGACATATTTAAGTTTTATTATTTATTTGGAAGGGTATTCAAGCCATCTTGACAAGGGTTATTATATATATATATATATATATATATATATATATATATATATATATAGGATCAAGTTTGGATTGAATGAGAATTAGAGTTTTGATTTGAAGAGTGAAGGTGAAGTAAGAAGGAATTCTGATTAAGGACATAATATCCAAACCGAGCTACAAAATAATATTTGATTAGTGGGGATATAGTTAAAGACAAAACAAATATTTGAATATGCAAAGTCAATTTCTTCTTCAATCAGGTCAACTCATTGTTACTCTCTAATAATTGTAGCAGTGATCCAAAATATCTCAATAGAGTATACTTAATAGTCTTTCATAAATCCTCTCACAAGGTGACATTTCTACATTGAAGTGTTTGAAGACCTCTAACAAGGCCACTCGTAATAGGGTGATTAAATCCTCTAACAGGGTTACACCTAACAGTGTGTTTTGTAACCTTTAGCAAGGTTGTCTCCTAACAAGGCTCACTTCAGAAGAGTGAAAAATAGTAACTAGTTGCAATTAGTGGTTTTCCCAAATTGGGTTTCCATGTTAAATCTTGGTGTCATCTTTGTACCTATTATTTTCTTTATGCTTTATGTTTCTACACTTAATCACTAAAGGTTAATCACATTTAATATCTTAAGATTGCTTTGTTAACTGAGTAACAACATAATATCTTTTATTAACTGAGCAGAGTGATAAATTTGATTAAGACATCTAAGGGACTTGGATTTGTTTTTGTGGTAACTGATTCACCCCTTCCCTCGTAGTTACTCAACTCATTTCCAACAACTTCAAATTAGTCTATGCTAACCTAAACCTCTGTGGATCTCTGATATCCTCAAGTTCAAAGTAATCTTCCAGTTCACCAATCCAATGTATCAAATCCTCAGGATACAAAGAACCATAAAAAGTAGAAACATCCATTATATGAATTTTATTTACTTGTGTCATAGCCCTCAACAATATTTCTTCATCTACACATATCTAAGTTTCTTCAATCTCAAGATCTTCAGTAGCTTCCTCATATTCCTCCTCAGTCTCAGGATTCCTTCATAATCTAGTCAATACATTACAGGTCTCAGTCCTCATCTGACTTCTAAATTCCTCCATCATTTGTTCTAACCTTCTAGGGTTCATCCTTCTATGTGACAAATCTCTCAATCCTAAGGTGAAACTTCCTCAACTCGATGATCTAATTAAAAATGTGCCAATTTCCTATCACTCGATGATCTATCCAACATAATTTTATCATGTCTCCAACTTGAAGATCTATTCACCTTTGGAATACCTCAATAACTCAAATAACAAAAAATAGATCTCCTCCTAACCGCCTTGCATGAGTTATCCATTTTTTTAGGCTAGACCTACACTTTGCCACCGCACAATCCGCATACATAGGGATTCTCAAGCTCTATAACTTAGATCTACCATCACAAGAAGATCATCTTTGCTCTGATACCACTAGGTGCAATCATAGCCAAAGTTTCCCCAATGGAGATGGTCCAACCATCCAGCTAGAGTCAACACAATGAAAACCACCAATTAAGGAACAAGAAAATCCAATCAAGATGCTACAACAGATCTTTGCATTATCTCTAAAACAAGTATTTACATCATATTGGCATGCGACATGCAACTTACAAAATTTTTTCATACATGCTTGATTACAATAGAAATATTAATAAACCCTAATGCTAACCTCCAAAGGTTATATTTCAAACACTTCCTAAGGATTACTCCCACTACCTATAAACAAAGATCAAGAGCCTCAATATATAGAGCCTTTGCAAGACATATATTGGCCAAAAAAATCACATTTTTCCAGACTAAGAAAATGTAACATGTACAAATATAGGTAAGGAATTGAATCATAAGATCTTAATGCCAATATGTAGAAATTATACATGAACCAAGAGATATGTTGGAGAAATATCCACAAAAATTGATATATGATCCACTAAGATTTTCTGATCGGGAATTGATTCGCAAGATTGGAAAAATCCAATTGATTGTTAGAACATGAACAACATACATAACTAACCATGAATCCACAATAACTCAACACAAAGTATCCAAAAGAGGTGTGAGCCCATAAAAAATTAAAACATGATGTCCAAATTAAACCCTAAAGTTTGCAACAACAAATGATCCAAAACCAAGGCATGCCACCTAAACACCAAAATAGGAAAACAAGAACAAAACTGAAAGAAATATTTTTGGGTGATGCAAGATTGCTAATGACCCAAGGATGATCCTAAATTATTTAACCACCATGGTGGAAGATATGGTTCTTTTGTGCTAAGTGAAGCCCTTTCCATAATCCTGATATTGCAACTAAATATACTTCTTATACTTTGTTGGTGTGATAAAATTTTGGTTAATATTTTGAATCAATATTTACTCCTTTGAATAGTAGACATGAGAAGAAAAACATAGAGATGGTAAAATTTGGTATTTGAAGATATTTTGATAGATTTTATAGAGGTAGATTTAGAGAGATGGTTTTGATGATAAATGGATAAACATGCTAGTGGTGTAAATAGTGAAGAAATTTTGATAGATAATCAAGAGTAACATATGGTCTTGCTGAACATCCCTTTTTCAAAGTATAATTCTTCCCCAGTTGTAAATTTTTTATGTATTCGTAGTAGAATTTGTAAGTTTGATTTCAACTTAGTATAGACTCTTTTACTTCTGGATGCAATTATTATTATTAATTTTACAAATATAAACTATCATCTTAGGCCTTTTATTCATAAAAAACAAAGGACAAGTAATGGAGACAATATAACTAAATGGATTATTTATGTAGTGTGCTACATATGTGGAGTACAGTCTAATCTAAATCTTGAATTCAATGAATTGAGCCGATTAGATAGCTCTCTACATTTTCTTAAGCTCTCCTTCGAGATTTGAAATATCTCAAGTAGTTATCAATGGCAAAAAGAAATCAAAAAGCATCTCCAAATGTCAATGTGGAGACCTTAAAAAATCTCCTTCAAAGTGATTCTATCTACTAGGTTTGATCTCATATTTATTTGTAAAATTGGTATTTTAATCAAATAAAGTTTATCCAATATTAAAAATCTTGTATACCCAAATTATTTTGTAGTATATTGTTGAAACAAGCATTTATCCCTATGAACCATAATGTCTGAAGTAATTTAGGGAATTCACTACAAACCACCCATGGTAATATATATGGAAGTTGATGGTGAGGGGGAGGAATAAAGAGGATGAATTCCCTTATATTGTTATGATATGGCGTCCTATTGGGTTTTGATGCCCTTATGTTGTTATATTCGATTACATTATCTTTTGTGTTAGGATTATAGATTCATGGGTTTTATGTGCATTATATTAAATGGGATTAATGATATGTTATAGATGGATTTTAATGATATTTTCATTATATGATGTAATGAACTTTTTCATGTTGTTTAATTAGTGCATGTGTTTCTTAATGACATATGATGAGAGATGAATTCATAGTTACATTATGTATGTTCAACTTGTTATGCTCATGTTATTTCTCTTGTAGATACTATATGATATGTTTATATGACGAGAGGTGAATTCATAGTTACTCATTCATGAGGTCCACACAATGTCTTGATCCCCTTCATTTTTTGTCACTGTCTA
The DNA here is from genome assembly GCA_018584345.1 of Thuja plicata. Classification (NCBI taxonomy): domain Eukaryota; kingdom Viridiplantae; phylum Streptophyta; class Pinopsida; order Cupressales; family Cupressaceae; genus Thuja; species Thuja plicata. The sequence continues at coordinate 158,598 of MU226545.1, forward strand.
ATATTATATATGCATATGTGTTTTGACTATTGTACTAATGTGGACAGGTATCAGGCATCAAATTCACCTAAATTAGTAGGTTTGAGAATGAAAAAAAATATATACATACTCCAATGATGGTTAAATAAGGAGGTATTCATGTGACCAACTTCTATTCATCCAGAATTATCATTTTGGATTTTGGACAACAGTTTCCCTCAATAAGCTTATGTACATGCTAGTTTCATTAAGGCAACATTCGACTAAGCTTGGTATGCATGATGTGGATGTATGCTTTGGCATGTCTTTGAGTTGTATCATAACAATTTGTTTTATACTCATGTCACTCAATGTAACCAGTTTATGAGTTGGGCATAATTGTTGTTGCCAACTAGTTTTTGAGTGAATTTTATTATATCATGGTTTTACTATTTTTATTGGAGGGATTTTTTGTTTATTTAATTGTTGATGAAATAATAGGGCTATTGGGGTTTTATATTTTTATTTTGAGCTAAGTCATCTTGGGGTGGGGGGTTTAATAAAAAGTGACTTTTAACTCATTTTACGCAACTTGATTTTATAAGAATTTAGGTTTTCTCTTCAAAAACTATCAAAAAAATTCAAATTTTCTTAGAAGGGAAATATTTTGGGAAAGGATTTTTGTGGGTGTTTCTTCATTGGATTTATTGGGTGGAATTTTACTTGGCCTCAAAATTTCATCTCTTTTTGTGGAGTGTGCATCATTTTCTCAGCATTTGAAGGGGTTTCTTAACCATTGAAGGTATGCTCACTTGTTCTCTTAAATTTTTGATTAAAATTAATTTTTTTTTTCATGAAAAAATTTCTTAAATTTTAATTTTTGGATTCTATGGAGGCATTTTAGAAATTCGTTGAAAGAAATTGGAGTTTATTTGTTATTTTGGTTACATTGCACAGGAATGAAAGTTTTTCATAGAATTTAGGGATGAAGCTTTCATACTAGATAATTTTTGATGACTTAAATGTTTTTTGGAATTTTCATGATGTAATAAAAAATGGGTTTCCATACTTTCTTGATATTTGAAAGTTTATTTTTTGATGAAAATTTTCCCTTGCATGCCCCAAATCTGAGTTTTGAGTCTAGTTGGGAATTTGTGTGATGTCTTCATTATGTTTTATGTTATACTGATGTTATGAGGGTGATATAAATCCCATAGAAATTATATTTACGTATCTTACCCCCATACGAGGTCTTGAGTTTGTGCATGAGAGTGCTTGAAATGTAAATTGGCACTTGTAAGTGCATGTGAAAACCATTGGAACTACCCCCACATGGTTGAGATGGAGATATTAGTGTTGAGGAGAATTTAGTAAACTCACCATGCATGTGTGGATCAAAGCAATCTCATTAATTTGTCATGGGTGTGTTTATGTTGAGTAGATGTGGAGCCAATTATGGGAATGAATCCCAATGGGGGGGACTGAGGCACAAAGGGGCCACCAGGGTAACCCATTGCAAAGTTATTAAAATTTTGATAACATAAAAAATTTAATGGGATTAAATAAGGATATGTGAGCCTGGGTGTATTGGCCATAGTGGACCTGGGTATATCGACCACTAAGATTCTTCCTATGTGCCTTGTAGGCCCCATTAGCTAAGGATGTAGTGGAGAAGTGCTAGGGTGTATCAAAATGTCAAGCATATTGTTACCACAAGAGGATGACTTGGCATCACATGGGCCAGATGGTCAAGCAATGACAATCCCATTCTCTGACTATGTACCCACTTTGATTATTTTGTGAGCTAGTGGATATGTTTGATGACCCCTTGTGATTTGTCTAGTATTGTTCTAACATTTCTTGATGTATACCTAGATGTGTATGTGGATGAGATATATTATATCTAGAGTGCTCTTTTCTCTTGTATATTTAGTGGTGATATGGTTTCATGTGTGTATACCTAGTGTGTGTACATTGTTTGTGTGTATGGGCCACATGGTTATCTTTTTTAGCACGGTGGGAGAGGGCCCGAGGGTTACTCTTAATCAGGTTGTGTTACCAACCACTGTTGGAGACCGACGTACAAATATCAAGTGGTCCCATTAAGCTCTTGAAACCCTTTCAAACTTGTGACTCATTATAATGTATCCTCACTTGATATCACACAATGTATCATTGTATTATAATCTAGAAAAAATGGTATAATTGTTCATTTCTTATTGATGGTAAATCAATCATGGGTAGCGTAGATTTTTCCATGTGAAAATTTATTTGACTTGATGACATGGATGAATTCATGGACATGATTCTTAGGACCTTGATGTTCTCAGTTGATGGAACTATGCTTTATATCTATTGTTCCTACCTTAGTTTTGTATGGCATAGTGTAGATAGAAGTCTAGAATTATTGTAACCTTGTTGTTTAGACCTCTTATGACATATTATTGACCTCCTACTATGTTCCATATAACACTCATGTCGATAAATAGAACCTAGTAGATCATACAGAAGAGTTAGGGCCCTGAAAACCTAAGTACCTAACTCTTGCCCTGACTGTGGCCATGATTCTACACATATGTAAAAATATCTTGCACATTCATCCAAATGAATGGAACATAGGTATGAAGAGTGTCCCATACATCTATTTCCCCTACACATTTAACAAAATCCTTTTGCACAAATGTGGTTTTGCTTTGTGGATTTGTTCTTCTATTTTGTGCATTCATTCTTGTAAAGTTGCACATTTATGATGGTTTGTAGTTTCTATCATGATATTCAAATTTGGGTTTCTAATGTGGATAAGATTATCCTCCCAATCATTTTGGCATATTTATATTCATGTTTTGACCTCATTTAACTTTTTTGTCAATCAAATTCCTTAAAAATAGGCCTTGCCTAGAAGTGACCCTTGTGTATTCATGTTTCTTTTAGTTGATTATTGTGGTTTAGGGATGAAAGGAAAGATGAGAGGCTTTCTGAATGTCCATTTGAGCCCTCTCATGGCTTTAGTAATGTGATCTTTACATATCACCATGGGACCCTTGGGAACGCAAAGACTTCTTATCTCATAGGCTTATGTGATGGTCTTGTTTATAATGTAATCGATCATATAATGGATGTTAAAGGATTTTGATGAATATGTATGTTTTTTTAGTGCATTCATGTCATTATTATTTATTGATAAAATATCACTGATTGAATGTTTGAAGATGTTAAGTTGATGATCACCAAGTAGCAGAAAGTTAATGTAAGACATTAAATCAATTAATGTATTGCATTGTCATTGATGCCAACTTGATATAATCTGATTGGTTGTATACATAATGTCAAAGACTTCAAAGAACTAGAGAAATAAATGTTATGCTATCAGTAATGCATAAAATTTCAAAATACACTCAGTGACAACAAACACTGACGGACAGTGCACCCTGATGGATAGAGAACCCTGAGAGAAGAGTCACAGTGATACCCAAGAAAGAAACCTGAGCAATTATTACAGATGAGAAAAACAATAGTGTTACCCAATGGACAAATAACCCCAACGAACAGAGATGCCCGAGGACAAATGAAGTCAAGACCGAGCTTACAAGTAGTTAAACACCAAAAAGAATTGAAGTTCAAAAATGATAAAAGACTTAGCTGATAGGAGCTAAAGATGGAGTTAACTGGTTGATAAACATTGTTATCATCGACAAGTTAAAAGCTAGAGATAAGCTAGATTTTTAAAGCTATTTTATTCTAGTTGTCAAGAAGAAATCCATGGGATAAAATTGAAGTAAGATTTAAAGCAAGAATAATGAGATTTCCAGATCCTGTCAAGAATAAGAAAGAAAAAGACCTAGAAATGGTGAAATCATGTCTATACGAGAGACAAGCTAATTCATTATGAATTAGGGCAGTGAGTAGAGAAGAGGATGCTAAAAATAATATTGGTGAAGAAAGAATTCATACAGTCTTGATCAAACAAGCTGAAGAATAGAGCTAATATTTCTGTGGACACCGAGCAACAAAGAAGCACATCATCACCGAGAAGAAAGAAGTGGAGCAAAGGTATTAAAGGGAAACATTGATCAGAAAGGTATTATGAGCTTACAATAGATATGAAAATATGCAAGTCTAAGTTGTATGTATGAACAGTTCATTTACTATTTTAACCATTGGATCAAAAAGTTTCTTAACCAAGTAGGACTTAACAATCCTTTATATATTGAGATACATCCCAAGGAGTATCAAAAGGTTTATCATGAAGATAGCATAGTGAAATGCCAAATATAAAGTGTTAAACTATTAGTGATAAATCCTCTAACAAGGTCGCACTTAACAATGTGTTTGTAACCTTTAATAGGGTTGGATCTTCACCAAGCTCACTTTAGAAGAGTGAAAATTTTGGGTTATCAGTCGCAAGTGGTTTTTCCCTTAACATGGTTTCCATGTTAAAAATACATGTGTTAAATGTGTTTATGATTCATTATTTTGATGTTTTGCTTTATACATTACTAAAAGAGGATTGATCGGTAAACACTAAGTTATTTACTATATTTCGGTAAATACTAGACTGCTATTAGGTAAAACTTAAGAATAAGGTTTAAACAGTGAACTCAGAGCAGTAGTTATTTGATAAGATTATTTCAAGGCATACATCTTGTAGGACTGAAGATAACTAGAGGCTTATAATTGTGGTACTAAGTTTTTGGGCTAATTTATTGGAATACTTTTGAGGCCACTAATTTACCCCCCTCTCAGTTATTCTAACAATTGGTATCAGAGCTTGTGTTCTTAGAAAGGGAGTTTAAATACTCAAACAAAAGATCACAAGATGAGAAAACAGGATGTGCCTAAGTTGAACAAAGACAACTTGTCATCATGGCAAAGCAGGATAAGACTCCACCTATCAGGTATTGGAAATGATGTTACTCAATACTTGGACACTAAATATGTGCTGCCTATAGGACCTCACACACTTGATCAATTAAGAGAAGAGAACATACACAATTACATGATGATAGAGCTTGCTTCCTCACTCTTCGATGATAAATTTGAAGATGTCAAAACCTATACCTCTGCAAAGCAAATGTGGGACAAATTGAAGCTAGTACATGGAGGAGAAGAAAATGTACTAAGAGATAAGGCATAAAGCCTAAGAGGAATATTTGATGATGTAAGGATGAAAGAAGGAGAAAATATCACTCAGTATAGCTGTAGAATCAAAGAGGTAGTCAATGCTATCTGAGGATTTGGAGGTGTACTTGAATAAGAAATAGTGGTAAGTAAAATCCTAAGAACCTTACTTCATGTATATGTTATTAGAGTATCTGCTATACAAGAAATGAGAGCAGTAGAAAAAAATGATGTTACCCTAGATAGTTTGACTGGTAGACTTATTTCATTTGAGATGAATAACTTTGACAACAGTGTCTTACCATCTATTGAGTCTACATTCAAATATTCTTTGAAAATAAGTTAGTCAAGTCATAAACACACTATGAGGAATGATAATGAAAGTGATAGTGATGACGAAGGGATCGATGAGATTGAAGAACTAATGGCTAGAAGATTACAGAGAGGCAAAGGTAGATAGAAAGGTAAATTAAAAATTGCATGTTTTAATTGTAAATAGATTGGACACTTTGCTACTAGATGTCCTAACAAAATAATAGAAGACAGAAGCAGTGATACATCATATGAAAATAAGTTTGACAAAGGTGATAAAAAATATTATCAAAGCAACACACAATCTGATGGAAGAGATATCTAAGACTACAAGGACAAAGGGAAGAAATCTTGTTACCTGGATAAGAACAAAGTTGGAGATACTGACAGTGAATCTGATGAAGATATTAAGATGGTATTTACAGCCATGAAGGATGATTTAGACGAAGAAGAAAGGTATGTTGAGACTACACTCATATCTAAGGTTTGTAAGAATGATGTCTGGATTATAGATAGTGGCTACACTCACCACATCACTAGAGATAAAGAAAAGTTTGAAACTTTTGAGTATTATAATGGTGGATCAGTAAGAATGGGTAATGACTCACCTTGTCCAGTTAAAGGTAAAGGAGCCATAATGCTAAATAATATGATTAGATGTGAAAATACATACTAGGTAAAATGACTTAACTATAATCAATTGAGTGTTTCACAGCTGAATAACACAGGTCACCGAGTTGCATTTGAGAATAAAATGGCAAAGATCTTCAATGAATCAGGAAGGCTGATCAGAACTGGTGAATAGACAAAAGTTAACCTATTCTATCTTGATGATATTAGCACCACTTGTTTAATGGATAGAAATGAAGACATATGGTTGTCGCATAAGAGATTATGTCATGTGAATTTTGACAACATGATTAAGATAAGCAATAAAAGGAAAGTAAGAGGCTTACCGAGCATGTCAAAGCCCAACTATATCATGTGTAATAATTGTCAAAAAGGTAAAATGAAAATGTCTAGTTTCAAGAGAAAAACCCATACATCTAATGCTATTCTAGAATTAGTCCATACTGATCTATGTGGACCCATGAGAACAAAGAGTTACTATGGTGATAGATATTTCATTCTATTTGTAGATGATCATTGTAGAATGATGACAGTTATGTTCTTAAAAGAAAAATCAAAAGCATTCAAGATGTAAATGGTATAAAGCTATTGTAGATAAACAAAGTGGTAAGGAACTAAAATTTTTAAGATCAGATAGAGGAGGGGAATTTATTTCTGATGAATTCACTAACTTTTGCAATTAGCATGGAATTAAAAGATAGGTTTCTGCACCAAGAACACCACAAAAAAATGGGTTTGCTGAAAGAAGGAACAAATCCATTGTTGATTGTGCTAGAACACTGATGATTGAGAAAGGCATCACTCAAACTTTCTGGAGGGAAGCTGTCAGTACTGCTGTCTACACATTGAACAAAGTTCAATTGAAGAAAGACACCAAAAAGATACCTTATGAGCTATGGTATGGATACACACCCAATGTAAGTTACTTCATAATTTTTGGAAGTCAATGTTATATTTTGAAAGATGATAGAAATAGAAATATTGACTCCAAAATTGAAGAAGGAATCTTTCTAGGGTATTCCACCAAAAGCAAGGCTTATAAATGTATTAATAAGTCCTCTAACAAAATCATTGAGAGTGCAAATGTGAAGATAGATGAATTTGTAGAGAAAAATGATGAGGAAAGCATATTAGGACTAGAAGACTACAATAGATTTGTCTACAATGAAGAACTTGACACTCTGCCTAAGCAACATTATATCGCTCCCGAGCAACAGAACAATGCACCCAAGCATCAGACTGTAAATATCAAAAATCAAGAAATTGCTCAAGATTATGTTTTGAGCGATGGAGATCATAATGAAGGTCAAAATTATGATCAACATGATGAACAAAGAGGTGAACCAATAATTGCCAAGTATGTCAAAAGACACCATCCACAGAACTAGATCATAGGAGCAAAAAGGCTAGAATGAGAAAAAGAAGTAATTCACTAAACACTAGATGTTTAATTTGTGATTTTGAGCCTAAGTCTATTAATACTGCACTTGAAAATGAAGAATGGGTCAGTGCTATGAATGAAGAGACAAAAAAGATTGAGAAGAACAAAACATGGACATTAGTACCTAGATTAGATGACAAGAATGTCATTGGTACCAAATGGATATTCAGAAAGAAGCTGAATGAGAATGGAGAAGTCACAAGGAACAAAACAAGGTTAGTATGCAAGGGGTATGCACAAGAAGAAGGTATTGATTATGGATAAACATTTGAACCCATTGCTAGACTAGAAGGAGTAATAATTTTACTTGATTATGCTACATACAAAGGATTCAAGGTATACCAAATGGATGTCAAATCTACATTCCTAAATGGAATACTAGAGGAAGAGGAATACATTGAACAACCAGAAGGGTTTGTTGATCCTAACAAGAGAAAAATGGTATGTAGACTACACAAAGCCTTTCATGGATTGAAACAGGAACCTAGAGCCTAGTATGAAATACTTCACTCCTATCTTATAAGCATTGGATTTGTAAGAACAAGTGAAAACAATAATCTATATTTAAAAGAAGATTCTGATGATAATATTCTGATTGCTGAAATATTTGTTGATGATATCATATTTTTGGGTAATGATATGTTATGTACATCTTTTTATAATGAAATGAGAAAATATTTTGAGATGTCAATGTTTGAGGAGATCATATTATTTCTTGGTATACATATTCTTCAACAAGATGCAAACATATATATCACACAATCTAAATACTTCAAGGAAGTGCTAAAGATATTCAAGATGGAAGATTCCAAGCTAGTTGGAACACCTATGGAAACATGATGTAAGATGACAAAGGAAGATAAGTCAAACAAGGTAAATCAGACTCTATATAGATCTATGATTGGAAATCTAATGTATGTTATTCATACTAGACCAGATATAGCACATGCAGTTGGAATAGCTGCTAGATTCTCTTCTAATCCCAAAGAATCACACATGACTGCTGTCAAAAGAATTCTCAGATATCTAAAGAATACCAAGGACTATGGATTATGGTATAAAAGAGAAGACAAATTTGAGCTTCAAGTCTATACATATATGCTGATTGGGCTGGAAACTTAGATGACAGAAAGAGCACAACTGGAGGAGCATTCTTCATGGGTGACAAACTTGTCACATGGATCAGTAAGAAGCAAGGATGCATCTCACAATCTACTAGAGAGGAAGAATATGTGGCTTCTACTATGAATTGCTCTAATATTGCATGGATCAAACAATTACTGGAAGGTATGAATATGAAAATTCTTGAACCAGTGATTATCTATTGTGATAATACCAATGTAATAAATATATCAAAGAACCCAGTCATGCATGCTAAGACTAAGCATATTGCTATCAAGTATCATTACTTAAGAGAACAAGTGCAAGAGAAATAGGTGATACTAGAATATGTTCAATCCAAGGAACAGTTAGAAGACATATTCATCAATCCATTGCCTAAAGATATATTTGAGTACCTGAGAAAGAGACTATGGGTCCAACCCTTGTCTATTGGTCACTAAGCTGACTAGGAGGTTGCATCAACCCACTAAAAATTAGAAGATCATTCATGTTGATGCAAGAAAAGAGACGGAATGAAAAGATACATATGTACATTGCAAGGTACTTATCTGCACCAAACACCAAAGATATTCTTGGCTAATACAGAGCTATTATGCTGATGGAAAGGAAATTATAGGAAGATATTAAATAAAGAGATATGACTTTGGCATTGTTGTCAAAGGGAGAGATGACTTGAGATGACTTGAGAGAGATGTAGCCTGTAAGGGAGAGGATATCCAAAGGGAGAGATTATATACATATGAAATATCCAGCACGATTATCCTAAGGGAGAGATTGTTGTTAAAGGAAAAAGAGATGATCAAGGAGAGGAAAAGTCAGAGAGAAAACATCAAAGAAAATATTCTACATCAAAGGGAGAGACAGAATCAGAAGTTGTTACATCTATCTAGTGAAGGGATTGAAGATTTAAAATAGTACTTTGTAAAAATCAAATCCAAGCTAGAAGAGCTTACCGAGAGGTAAATATTTGTATTGGTTATAGAACAATAAGTTTGGTAGATTGATGAACTAGAATTGATATATTTTATTGTATTAGTAGTAATTTAGTATGTTTCCATCCATGCCAAAGGGAGAGATTGATGAACCATAAATGATTGAATGTTTGAAGATGTTAATTTGATGATCACCGATCTGCAAAAAGTTAATGCAAGACATTAAATGAGTTAATGTATTGTATTGTCACTGATGTCAACTTGATATAATTTGATTGGTTGTATACATAATTTCAAAGACTTCAAAGAACTAGATAAATAAAGGTTATGCTATCAGTAATGCATAATAGTTTAGTATAGCCTAAGTGAAAACACACACCGATGGACAGTGCACCCTGACTGATAGAGAACCCTGAGAGAAGAGTCACAGTGATACCCAAGAAAGAAACCTGAGCAAGCATTACTGACGAGAAGAACCACAGTGTTACCTGACGGATAGACAAACTTGACAGATAGAGATACCTGAGGAAAATTGAAGTCAAGACCGAGCTAACAAGGAGTTAAACACCAAAAAGAACTAAAGTTTAGAAAAGATAAAAGACTTAGCTGGAAGGAGCTAAAGATGGAGTTAACTGGTTGATAAACATTGTTTTCATCGACAAGTTAAAAGCCAGAGATAAGCTAGATTTGTAAATTTGTTTAATTCCAGTTGTCAAGGAGAAATCCATGGGATAAAATCGAGGTAAGCTTTAAAGCAAGAATGGCAAGATTTTTGGATCACATCAAGAACAAGAAAGACAAAGAATTAGAAATGGTGAAATCATGTCTATAAGAGAGACAAGCTAATTCATTATGAACTAGGGGAGTGAATAGAGAAGAGGATGCTAAAAATAATACTAGTGAAGAAAGACTTCATACAGTCCTGATCAAACAAGCTGAAGAACAGAGATAATATTTCTGCGGACACCGAGCAACAGAGAAGAACAACATCATCAAGTAGAAATAAGTGGAGAAAAGGTATTGAAGGGAAACATTGATTAGAAAGGTATTATTAGCTTACAAAAGATCTAAAAATCTAAAAGTCTAAGTTGTATGTATGAACATATCATTTACTGTTTTAGTTTAACCATTGGATCAAAAAGTCTCTTAACCAAGCAGGACTTAAAAATCCTTTATATATTTTGAGATACATCCCAAGGAGTATCAAAAGGTTTATCATGAATATATCATAGTGAAATGCCAGATGTCAAGTGATAAACTGTTAGTGATAAATCCTCTAAAAAGGGTGCACTTAACAGTGTGTTTGTAACCTTTAACAGGGTTGGCTCTTCACCGATCTCACTTCAGAAGAGTGAAAAATTTGGGTTACCCGTCCAAAGTGGTTTTTCCTTTAACAGGGTTTCCACATTAAAAATCCATGTGTTAAATGTGTTTATGATTTATTATTTTGATGTTTTTCTTTACACATTAATAAAACAAGATTGATCGGTAAACACTAAGTTATTTACCGCATGTATTTCAGTAAATACTAGACTGCTATTTGGTAAAACTTAAGAATAAGGTTTAACAGTGAACTCCAAGCCGTAGTTATTTGATAAGATTATTTCAAGGCATACATATTGTAGGAATGAAGACATCTAGAGGCTTATAATTGTGGTACTAAGTTTTTGGGTTAATTTATTGGAATATTTTTGAGGCCACTGATTCACCCCCCTCTCAGTTATTCTAACATTTCTAACAATGCATTGTTATACAAAAAAAAATTTATTGTGCACATAATGTACCTTGTTCCCTGCGGGTTCTTAGGCGGGGTGTGATAAAATGTGTCAAAGTTATTTACCGTAAAAATTAGTTTTTATCATTTCTATCCTTTTAAGCCTATATAGTTGACCTAAGTTTTCTAAGACATGGTCTACATGGATAATTTTTTTTTTATCATCCCATATGGGAAAATAAGGCTAATTGACATAAGAGCTTAGATTGACCAATGACCGGTTACCTTGTATTGAAAAATAATTTATACTGGCTATTTTTAATTCTTGAATTTAAATTAAGACTATTGAATATTAAATAAATTATCTAAAATGAATAACAAAACAAGTTATTTTCATTCATTTCATAAATAAAATAATTGAAAAATTTATTGTTGGATCAAGTGGTTCATTATTTGTGCATATCTCATTTGGCTAAATGTCTCTCTCATTCAAATAAATTTAGGTTAAGTCATAAAAGAAAGAATAATTTATGTTTTTTTAGTTACAACTTGATATTTGTTACATTTATATCTACAATAATTTAGGGAAGCACACAAACAACTGAATTATGGCATCTAAACATAGACAAGATTCATTTTATTAGCATATCACTATTATATTTAAGGTTTGTAGAGAACTATGCTTAGAATTTGATAAATCAAAAATTTGCCTAGAACAAACAACAAAAACTTATATCCTTGCAGCCTTGTCCATGTGAACCCCTTTCTATTGAATCACTTGGAAAAAATGGAATACAACAACTAGCATGTGGCCATTATAATTTTTGAGTAGGCCATCATATTGTTATGCCATAATATTGGCCACATAATAGTTATGCAACATTACCAACAAATTCCTATCTCAATAAAGACTATCAATCAATGCTTCCTTTGATTGAATGAAAATTAATATGTTGTGTTGGTGCATTCATGGCCGTAGTTTCCCCAATAGGGATGGTCCAACCATGTAGCGAGAGTCAACATAGTGGAAACAACCAATCCAGAAACAAGAAAAGACAATCAAAATGCTACAACATATCTTCACATTATCTCCAAAACAAGTATTTGCATCATGCTAGATTGAAACATGTAAATTACATAATTTCAATAGGAAAAGACAATCAAGATGCTACAATAGATCTTCACATTATCTCCAAAACAAGTATTTACATCATACTAGATTGCAACATGTAAATTACAGACTTTCAACATACATTCTTGATTACAAAAGAAATAAAAAAATTAAACCCTAAGGCTAACCTCCAAAGGTTATATTTCAAGCCCTACCTAAGGAATACTCTTCCCACTAATGCCTAAAAAAAGATCAAGAGCCTCAATATATAGAGCCTTCGCAACACTTATGTGGGAAACAATAAATACATTTTCCAAGACAAGGAAAATATGTGTATAAATATAGGCCAGGACCAAAATCAAAATATATCTTAGTGCCAATATGTAGAAATGATGCACAATCTAAGAGAGACATCAGCCAAAGATCCATGAATATTGAGATATGGGCCAGTAAGCTTCGTCAATTGGGAATTGTTTTGCAAAACCAAAAAACTCCATCTAACTGTTATAACATGAACACACAAAAATGACCATGAATATTTAATATCTCAACAAAAAAGTATCCAAATGAGGTGTGAACCCAGACATAAATAAAACATGATTTCTAGAACCATCCCTAAGGTTTGAAACAACAAATGATCCAAAACCAAGGCACGCCACCCAAAAACACAGAAATAAGAAAACAAGAACAAAGCTGAAAGGAAATATTTTTGGGTGATGCAACATTGCCAACAACCCAAGGATGCTCCTACATCAGACACCCCTGATGAGAATAAAATGCTCCATAAGAGAAACTTATGAACAATTGATAAGATGCGAGACATAAATCCCATGCACATTCTTAATTCAAATATCTTCCTTATCTGTAACTATCCTTCTCAAGACTTTTGTCAGATCGATCCAATTATTATTCTTTGTACTCTCTCTGTCATATGTCACATCAACATCATAATTATTACCACTACCTAATTTCTTTTGCACAACTAATTTACCTCTGTCACAAGCATTTATCTGATCCAAAGCCTCCCACTACTTCACTCCACCCTTCTATTTGATACCAATCAGTTCTCATATGTGCCTCCAAGGTCGTTCTTCAGATCCATACCAACCTCTTTATTCTACTCCTCTAAACAATAACTCTTTAGTGTACAAAACCCTAAGCCCCTAATCTCGATTGTTCATCAAGAAAACTTAAAATTACAATTAAATCTCTTAAGTCCTAATCTAAGGCAATTCAACTTCTCAATCTGATTTTGATCTAAACTCCAGGTCCCATTCGATCATGGCACTTCATCATGTTTAATTAATTAATTCCTAAAACCTAATGTTGTTGACAATTAAATCAACCTTATACTATTTATTTAATTAATGTCTTAGGATGTTGATTAAATAAATAAGAATTGTCAATTAATGACAAAAGGGGATTAAATTAACTATGTCATCACAATTTGGAGGAAAGTGCATTAAATCATTTAATAATTCAAAAGTGATTTCTTATGTCATAAAAAGTTAACTAATTATCATTTTGGAAACAAATCAGTTGACTTCTCAACCACTTATGTTTGATTTAGCAAATTTCAAATCAACTTGGATAGTTTCTAAAATGATTGATCAGTCTTTTGTGTTAAATTATTCTCTCAACCAATCAAATCAGTTGCACATGACTTGTGCTAGTTTGGAATGAATTTCAACCGTTCTTCATTAATCAATCTTGTCCATCCATTTTTGAGAATATTTTTATATAATCAGGCCTCTATTCTTCTAAGAAAGAGGATTGCAAAGTAGAGTAATGCTATCGAATTGTTAAATAGTTGTTAACTGCTTATTGCTTATCATAGTTAATTTAGCTTATTTTGCATTTACATAATCAAATCTTAGGAATTTCACTTTCATTTCATATAGTATAAATATTTCAAATCCTTCATTTAGATAGAGTCTAAAGTCATTGGACTTGCAATGATCTAAGAGTAATTCCATACTACTATTTACTAGAAGACAATTAGTCACCTTGTTTGATTCATGCTTCATTTATCTAGTTTGTTAATCAATCAAACAATGATTCATTGAAGTGTTTGTGTTTTTATCTTAGTTACATTTTCACACACACATTTTTGGCACCCCTCCAGAATCCTACCCCATCCACACTGGAAACCATATTGTCCCCTATCTGACATAATGAAGCACCCTATAAAATTGGCCATGACAAAAGCAACTGGGAATTGATCAGAGTATATGCTCATCATAGTGTGCTAGGACAACCATCGCTCATCCTAAAAGATACGTTGAACAAATAACATGCCAGGGCACTGTGCGGTCTCATATTGAACTGAAGGACCACTAAAAGGAATAAAAAGGATGTGGTACACATCCTCGGGGATCACTATCATCTCACTAGTGGAAAAGTGGAAGGTATTATGGTCACTATGGAACCTCTCCATGAGTGCTGCTAATAATTTTTGATTCACATGGATATCTTGTTGGCAAGTGATCTTTTTGGTATGTTATGAGTCACTTTTTGGTTTTCATTTCTGGCAAGACATCTGGTATATTGATTGATTAGAATGAAGTTAAGTTTTGGTGATAGGTTCTAGAATTGACTAAGTACAGAAGTAGAAATACATAGTTGTTTTGGGTATCGAAGATCAAGATCAATGAGTTATGAATAGTGATCTTAAAGGAAGATACTATGGGGTATGTATGACCTCCACCTAAGATCTATTTGGTGTTGGTGATGATTACAGATAGTTAGAGAGATCTGAAGATAGGCGACAACAATAGAACAATGTAACATAGTAGTTGGACAGTAGCGGTGATTTGAGGAGTATATCATGGACTCCTGGCAAGATAAGTTGGATTATGATTTTGGATTACTTATATTTTGGTATGTAAGAGCCCCGACTTTGTATTTTCTCTTTACATTATTAAATCTATTTTGTATTGAGAGTCGACTATGTAATGCTAGTTAAGTGAGCAGACTTGTTAATGAAATATATATATATATATATATATATATATATATATAAAGACTTTTTGTAAAGAAAAGATATGGGATATGAGAGTTGTGATATGTATGTGAGATACATGTATGCAAATAGAAGAGTAGAGGATTGACATATATCATTGAAGATTTATGAATGGAACTATCTAAGCATTGAAGATGCTTATTTTGTTCATTACTAAGAACACTTTGTAACATAAGTATTGTTGTAAGAGATGTAAGCTCATTTATCCCCTAATAGGGTGTTGTATACCTTTAACAGGGTTGTTATTCCTGTAACAAGGAAATGTACTATGTAATATTTAGCTCCTAATAGGGAAAGGTCTCCTAACAAAGACATTATACTTTAGTGCATTCTTGTGGGTACCATCCCCACTGGGGTTTTCCCTTGGCCAGGGTTTCCTCAACAAAAAAATATGGTGTTATGAGTTATGAGTTATGTGTTATTTGTTTATGTTCTTTTCATTTCAACATGCTTATTGTTTATTTGGAATTGGTTTAAAGTTTATAATATGTGTTGTAAAATTGATTCTTCCCCCTCTCAGTATTACTTAATACTAATAAAGGATATTTGAGATTCATATTTCTTTACAATTTGAAGAATAGAGGACTGAAGGAGAAGAAAAGACAACAAAAAAAAAGACCACTAGTGATAGAAAAGTGTGGAAACTAGACTTGAAGATGATTGAGAAAAGAGCTATTGAGAAAGGGAAGCTAGTTTTAGTGAACAAGTACTATGACAGGTATGAGGAATCTGATAAACATAAGATTGAAGATATTGTGGTAAATCACTTGTTTTCAAGAAAAATCTATTAGAGATAGAGGGAAGTGTACCTAAAGAGTTGTATGGTAGACTTGAGATAAGAAAATAGCTAGCACATATTAAAGATGAGACTATTAGAAATCAAGCGATTGATAATATGTTACTAGTAGTTTCTATACAAGAGAGAGATAGAATATTTGGTGAATTGAAACCTTTGTTGAGGACCAAGGAAAGATTAGTTAAAATTATGGAAAGAAAATATGAATAAGTTACAAAAGAGACTCAGAAAGAATTAGATAAGATACTAATGAGTAAAATTCCTAAGAAGGCTCCACCTCCTAAACCTACAATGCCTACACCTTTAGGAATTGGAGAGAGTTCTAAATCAGCTGAGACAAGTGTTGAGAAGAGAGAAGATGATATGCAACAAGATTTCTATCTTGCTAGTGTTCCTGTGACTCTTGACACATCACTTGATGAGAAGGATCCATTTGAAGGAAACATTAACAATACAATGGCTGAAAAGGAAGAATAGAAAGATGAAGAACTGAGAGAAGAAGAACAGAAAGAAATAGAGCAGAAAGAAGAAGAGGCAAAAGTTGAAGTCAAAAATAAAATTGATACATCCTCTATATTATTGTTGGAAAGTAAAGACCAACCTATAGATGTTGATGTTGATTGCATGGATGAGGATGAATTGATAAGTCTAGCCTTCATCACATTCACAAAATAAAAAGAGATATATGAGTAGAAAGGTGACAATATGACTAAGGTAATGTCTAGATAAATTGATACAATGAATAAATTTCTTCCAGTACCTATTATTTTATAAAGTAAAGATGAAGTAGAGAACTTAAAGTTGGCACTTGATGATTTTGATGGTCACTATGAGACGCTAGTGAAGATCACAGAAGAAAAGGAAGAGAAGAGATATTTGGAGAAGAAGTTGATGGAAATTTGC
The DNA here is from genome assembly GCA_018584345.1 of Thuja plicata. Lineage (NCBI taxonomy): Eukaryota > Viridiplantae > Streptophyta > Pinopsida > Cupressales > Cupressaceae > Thuja > Thuja plicata. Next base: position 175,657 of record MU226545.1, read on the forward strand.
CAATCTATTCCATGGGACTTGGGCATTCTGAGATCTGCTACAGTAAAGGCTTAGAGTTGTGTTTCACATGGAAGGATGCTATTCATTTATTGCATGAACCCTATCCAACATATTTAGAACATCAAAGATATTATTGCAAAGGATAGAGAAACTTTGAATAGTATGATGAAAAATTGTGAGATCTCCTCATAAGCTATAATGGAAATGGACAAAGAGGTGACAAGGATTTTGGACAAGCTGAATGTAGTGGATAAAGAGAAAGGGAGAGTTATGACAAGGTTTGGTTTGCTGAAGAGTCTAATCACTCCTAAGCTATCAATTCTTGAAGTTAATTTATCTGACATGGAGAAGATTGAAGAAGCATTGAAAAACTATATGCCCATAGAGTTGAAAGTAGCATAGACATCATCATATGCACTGAATAGACTAGTTCATGTTAGTCAACTATTGGTAGAATCATGGAACGTAAAAGTGAAGATCTTGGAAGATTCCTTTCAAGATATTCTAAAAATGGTGAGCAAGCACTAATTGTATTTTTTTTTATGAACCTTTTCTATTGTTGTCAAAGAGGGAGATGAGAGAAGAAAATGAGTAAAGGAGAAGAGGAAGAGAGAAGAGACAATTTTTATGTTGGAACACTTAGTCATTTTTTTGTTAAGTGTTGCCATCAATGCCAAAGGGAGATATTGTTGGAAAGTGATATTTTTGGTATGTTATGAGTCACTTTTTGGTTGTCATTTCTAAAAACACATCTGGTATATTGATCAATTGGAATGAGTTTAAGTTTTGGTGATACAGTTTTGGAATTGACTAAGTATAGAAGAAGAAATAAAAATTTGTTTTGGGTATCAAAGATTGAGATTGATGAGTTATGACTAGAAAGATTAAAGGAAGATGCTATGGGGTATGTATGACCTCCATCTAAGATCGATTTGGTATTGGTGATTATTATAGAGATTTAGAGAGATTTGAAGATAGGCGGCGACAACAGAACAACGTAACAAAGCAGTTGGACAATAGTGATGATTTGAAGAGTATGTTGTGGACTCCTGGAAAGCTAAGTTGGATTATGATTTTGGACAACCTATATTTTGGTTATGTAAGAGCCCCGACTTTGTATTTTCTCTTTACGTTATTAAATCTATTTTTTATTGAGAGCCGACTATGTAATGCTAGTTAAGTGAGTAGAGTTGTTAATGAAAAAGATATATATAT
>MU226545.1:176954-188545 GCA_018584345.1 Thuja plicata
GCGAATGGTAGAGAAGAGGATTGATAGAGACCATTGAAGAGTTATTAATGGAACTATCTAAGCATTGAAGATGCTTGTTTTGTTCATCACTGAGAACACTTTGTAACAAAATTTTTGTTTTAAGAGCTACAAGCTTAGTTAGCCCCTAACAAGGTGTTGTATACCTTTAACATGGTTGTTATTCCTCTAACAAGGAAATGTACTATGTAATATTTAGATCCTAACAAGGATAGGTCTCCTAACAGGGAAATTATGCTTTAGTGCATGCTTGTGGGTACCATCCCCATCGGGGTTTTCTCTTGGCTAGGGTTTCCTCAAAAAAAAATAATGGTGTTATGAGTTCTATGTTATTTTTTTTTTATGTTCTTTTCATTTAAGAATGCTTATGGATTATTTGGAATTGGTTTAAAGTTTATAATAAGTGTTGTAATACTCATTTACCCCACCTCTCAGTATTACTTAATAATATCATCTCTAGGATAGACAAGAGCCAACCAAACCTACACTCTGCAATATCATCTCTCTCAACATCAGTCAATCTCTACACTAATCTCATCGTGGGAGGATATGTGATCTGAAACTCTATGTCTGACAATCTCTCCTATGCAAAATGAACAAAAGAGCATCAATACAATGATCCAAATGACCAAATGCAACATACATATGCTAAAACATGTTAATGATACCAAATCAACAATGGAAAAAACTAAATTTGGACAGTCTAGCCTTCAAAATTGACTATTGTTTTCCATATGAGTAAGTGCACTAGTACATAGTCTCTTATGAGTATTCCTACAGGGTAGTACGAGTTAAGGATCTGATACAAGTACTTACTACAGATAATATGAAGAAAGGGGTTCCTATGAATGTGCTCGTACAAGTTAAGGGTGGAGTTGATACGAGAATAATAATGGTTTCGTAGGACTAAGGATTTTTAGGCAGTTTATCGTATGATCCTTAACCACAAATCGTATGAAAAATCATGGACGACCAACCCAAAAACATAAAAATCAACAAAAAATTTAATAAAAACACAAAAAAATCTACTCGATGAGGTGGATTTTGGAGTACTTACCACTACTATGTAGTTCCTTGATAGGTTGTACACTCATTGGCACTTGAATCGATGATCTTGGATGGGAACCACCATTTTGACTCTTAGAGGCTTTTCAAATTTATCAAAATTGAATGTTGAAAATGAAATGAAAATACCCTTTTGTCCCTTATATAGGTTTTGACCTACTCTTCAACTTGATTTGATTGACATAAAAATGACACCCCTAGCTAATTTGACCATCCTGACTCTATTTTTAGGATCAAAATCAAAATATGAGATCATTTTATTTGTCAAAATCATAGTTTGACTTTTTAAGTCAACCACAATTTACCACTTGCGCAATCAACCTTTTGAACTTTGGATAAGTGGAAATTTCTCCTCCAAACATTTCAACAAGACCTAAAACAAGTGTAGAATGGGTCCTAAAAACTTCCAACCTTTTCAAAATCATATCAGTTTCTTCCTACATTATTTTATTAGTCAAATTACTTCTGATCACTGGGGCACCTAGCCATATTTCAATTTCACTTTTGAGGGGGCATGATCATGACATCATCAATTCAGTGATTACATCATCAAAATTTGAGAAATCTAGGAATCTTTAATCAACCAATCAAACCATGAAATCAAACAAGACCTCATCACAAGGGACATCTCAACTTCATCGCACCACATCAAGTTGAGATTCTTCAACATTGGAAAATATCTAGGGGCATATTGGTTTTATTGCTTCAAATTAACTGATATTATCCTCTTTAGAAATTGGCTTCATCACATCAAATCAAGTAAATTTCCTTAATTGATCTCTTAATAGTAACTGGTTTCATCGCATCAAATCAAACTGGATATTCATTCAAACCAATCCAAAGGTTTAAGAGTCTTTCTGGCATTAATCAATTTCATTGCATCAATTAAAATTGGTTATGTGTCATTATAGATCGATCAACAGGTGTTCAATTTCATCGCTTCACATAAAACTGAGCATTCTTATCTTCATCAGTTCTAGTCCAATAAGGTTTGGAATTGATACCTTTGAATAAGTTTACATGAGAGTAGTTTCATTGCTTCACATCAAACTATACTTGGTCTCAATGCTAACTATTGTTTGAATCAATGTGTTAATCACACATCAATTCAAAGAGGGGAAAAACTAATCACCCAAAAATGGTCTACAAAACCCTAAGCCCCTAATCTCGATTGTTCATCAAGAAAGCCCAAAATCTTGAATATATCTCCAAGTCCTAATCTAAGGAAATTCAACTTCTCAATCTAATTTTGACCTAAACTCTAGGTCCCATTCGATCATGGCACTTCATCATGTTTAATTAATTAATTCTTAAATCCTAATGTTGTTGACTATTAAATCAACCTTAAACTATTTATTTAAACAATGTCTTAGGATGTTGATTAAATAAATAAGAATTGTCAATTAATCAAAAAAAGGGATTGAATTAATTATGTCATCACAATTTGGAGTAAAATACATTAAATCATTTAATTAATTCAAAAGTTCTTTCTTATGTCATCAAAAAGTTAGCTGATTATCATTTTGGAAAAAATGAGTTAACTGCTCAACCACTTTTGTTCAAATTAGCTACTTTCAAATCAACTCGAATGGTTTCTAAAATGACTGGTCCGTCTTTTGAGTTAACTTATTCTCTCAACTAATCAAATCAATTGCACACAGATTGTGCTAGTTTGGAATGAATCTCAACCGCTCTTCATTAATCAATCTTGTCCATCCTTTTTTGAGAAGATTTCTATATAATCAGACATCTATTCTTCTGAGAAAGAGGATTGCAAAGTAGAGTAATGATGTCGAATTGTTAAGTAGTTGTTAATTACTTATTGCTTACCATAGTTCATTTAGCTTATTTTTCATTTTCATAATCAAATCTTAGGAATTTCACTTCCATTTTCTTAAATGGATTAATATTAGCTTGATATTGGATGTACTTCCATTTTATGTAGTTTAAATGTTTCAAAATCTTTCATTTAGATAGATTTTAAAGTCATTGGATTTGCAATGATCTGAGAGCAATTCTGTACTCCTATTTACTAGAAGGAAATGACTCACCTTGGTTTATTCGTGCTTCATTTATCTAGTTTTTTAATCAATAAAATAATGATTCATTGAAGTGTTTGTGTTGTTATCTTAGTCACATTTTCACACACAAAGTTACTTCTCCAATCATGAACAACTCCTCTATCAAATTTGCAAGGTCTAGCTAATAGAACATGACAAGTACTCATAGTTACCACATCACACAATACCTCATCTCTATATGGTCTAATGCTAAAGTTCATCAACTATCATTATTTCACCTCCACCTTATGTTCATTTGAAAACCAACTTATCATGTAAAGACAAGGATGTTTAAGCCTTTGCAAGACAAGCTTCTGTACCATTTCTTATGATACCAAATTATTAGTACTACCACTATCGATAACAACCTTACAAAATTAACCTCCTAATTTGCAAATGGTCCTAAACAAATTCCTCCTTTATATAGGTTCAACTTCCTTCTTGCTCAACATGACTCTCCTAAGCATAAGATATTCTCTCATCTTAGGTGCTGCTATACTATCCTCATGTGCCATAATATTTTGTCTACCCATGCATTTACTAGATCCTTCAGAACATTGAAAAGCTCTATGTCCCATGCCACCTATTTGAAACAAGTACCTTTGAATTCCTTGATACCTTTTCCTCTTCTAGGTCCTCTTAGACCAGGTTCAACCTCAATGGTCTTCTTCTCCTCTCCATTGCTTCTTGTTTACTTCTCCCTTCCTCTAGTTTATTCTATCTTATTTTTAACTTATCTTTTACCCTCAATGCATACTTATAAGCATCCTCCACTGTATAAATCCTCAAAATACTAATCTCATCTTGAATATTAAATCTCAAGCCATTAATATATATATATATATATATATATATATATATCCACCTTCTCCTTAGATATTTCTTGGTGTGCAGACCTAATTGTCATCTTATAAAAATCCTTAATCTAGTCCTTCACAATCATAACCTTCTGCTTCAAGTTCTATAACTTCTTAAACCATTCTAATTCATAATCCTCACGAATGAATTTAGCTTTTAATATAGAAACCATAACTCCATATAGTGATTTTAATTTCACCATTATCCTCTCTATATTTCTATAACTATTTCCACCATAAGGAAACATCACCATTCAACTTAGTCTGTGCTAACCTAACCCTCTGTGGATCTCTGATATCTTGAAGCTAAAAGTAATCTTTTAGTTCACCAATCCAATCTATAAAATCCTTGGGATGCAGTGAACCAAAAAAATTAGGAACTTCCATCCTATGAATTTTACTTACTTGTGAGGTAGCTGTCAATAATTTTTCTTCATCTATAGGGATCTTAGTTTCTTCAGTCTCAAGATCTTTAGTAGCTTCCTCAATCCTCCTAATCAATCTCAATATTCCTTCGTAGTCCAGTCCATACATTATGAGTCTCAGTCGTCATCTCATTTCTAAAGTCCTTTGTCATTTGTTCTAACCTTATAGGGTTCATTCTTCTAGGAGACATCTTTCCCAATCCTTGGGAGCAATTGCCTCAACTTGGTGATTTGATTACAAGGTTCCAATTACCTCTCTCTCTGTGATCTGTACAACATACTTTTAGTCTCCCTCAAACTGGGTAATTTTTTCACCCTTGGAATACCTCAAAAACTCATATAATGATAAAAAAATCTCCTCCTAATCCCCCTTGTGTAATTCCTCTATTATTGTGAGCCATATCTACTTTCTGCCACCACACAATCAACGCACATAGGGCTTCACAAGCTCAGTAACTTGATCTATTAACATAGGAACATCAACCTTGCTCTGATACCACTCGGTGCAGTCATGGAAAAAGTTTCGCTAATGAAGATGGTCCAACCATGTAGTGAGAGTCAACATAGTGGAAACAACCAATTAAGGAAAAAGAAAAGACAATAAAGATGCTACAAAAAATCTTCGCATTATCTCCAAAACAAGTATTTACATCATACTAGCCTCCAACATGCATATTATAGAATTTCAACATACATGCTCTATTACAATGGAAATAAAAACTAAAACCTAAGGATAACCTCCAAAGGTTATCTTTCAAACACTTCCTAAGGACTGCTCTTCCCACTACTACCCAAACAAAGATCAAGAGCCTCAATAAATAGAGCCTTCACAACACTTATGTCAGCCAAAACAAGTACATTTTCCAAGACAAAGAAAATGTAACATGTACAAATATAGGTCAGGATCCAAATCAAAAGATCTTAATGCCAAGATATAGAAAATATGCGTAATCCAAGAGAGATGTCAGCCAAAGATCCATGAACATTGAGATATGAGCCACTAGGCTTCACCGATTGGGAATTAATTCACAAGACCAAAAAACTCCATCTGACTATTAGAACATGAAGAACACACAAAGATGACCATGAATCTTTAATATCTCAATAACGAAGTATCCAAATGAGGTGCAAACCCAGACATAATAAAACATGATATCCAAAACCAACCCTGAAGTTTAGAACAACAAATGATCCAAAACCAAGACACGCCACCCAAAGACACAAAATAGGAAAACAAGAAAAAAGCTGAAAGGAAATATTTTTGGGTGATGCAAGATTGCCAATGATCCAAGGATGCTCCTGCATCATGTGTGTAGGAAACAAGCTCCGACCAAAGAACACATGAAGAAAAACAAGAATAGAGATCCACTACAATCAGGGTCATGAATCACATACCAAATACAATTTAGATTCTGAATCACATACCATACCAAATACAATTAGATGAAAATAGTGAGATTGAGATATATCAAATAGAAAAACTATCATTTTTGGAAGCTATCTCCTAATTTATAATTGTAATAAGAATCTTGTGTCATAATTGTGTGTGTAAAAAATTAATTTAAATTTGAACATCAAATAATCAATATTTATTAATAAGTTTCCCGCAAATCCTAACTATTGTTCAAAAAGAATCTTCTTCATAATCGGTTTTAATCTATGTATTTATATTGGCATGTGCTGATTCTTATATCTTCATATACTTGTGATTTTTTTGGAAGCTTATCAAATACATCTATATATCTATGGGTGTTCATTCAGGCGGGCACATTTACTTATATACATATGTACTTAGTAATTTTTTAATGATTTTACATTTGTATGGAGATATAATCTTTGGTACTTGCCTTTACGAATGTGTGTATTAAATGTTGTTAGATTTCAATCTTCTTTTGTACTTCTTTCATTATCGACTTCATTATGATAGAGATACAATTTGTGTTGCAATTTGTGCCAATAAGAGATTTTCTTTCGGGTCTGGTTTTTTGAGTTATTGTTTAATTATCTTGGGATTTGTTACTTCCTAGCCATCTTCTCGATATGATAGCTTCACATTAATTATTGTAGTATGATATCTATCATAATCACTGATATATCTTCCATCTTTTCACTCTTCTTGCATGATTTTCTACCATGACTCTTTTTCTTTCCCTGTGCAAAGTCTTCCCACATATTTGGGGGCTGCAATGGTATTTTGAAATAATTTCAAGTTGGCATGATGTTACTTGTATCATGTGTAGATTGCGTAGAGCTTATGATGTCATGTTAGTATGAAGTGATTTTAACTTTCACACAACTTTCCGTAATGAAGATTTTGATGTCATTTTTTGGTATATTATTCTCTTCACTAACATTTTCTGTACTAGTTTTTTCTTCTTCTAAGTTTTACTGTGATAGTTTTAATCCTCTCATGTTCCTTGTCTACATTTCTTAATATGGCATGACACTCATCAAATCTTTTGATTTTTGGTGTTGTAATGGAAGGTTTCTATGTTCGCAATGTGCTTCATATGGAACATTAGCCTAGAAATTATAAGTCACTTATGGAATTTGAAGATTGGCAGTAGCCTTTCTTAGGGAACATTACCGATGATCTTCTGGCAGCCATTTTCATTTTTTATCAGCCATATATTCACAGGGCTATTAGGAAAATTGTGGGTGATGAGATTCTATTTCCTCAAGGAAAACATATGATTTTCCAGTCTCAAGTTTTATCTATCTTTCTGTCCAATTCTTTTGATCTTCTACAGTCATCGTTTCACTTGAAAATTATTGCCAAATAATTCATCAAAGCGGATTTTCTGGATGTTAAGAAGTTATGGAAAGCTCTTCCGGAATATGATTTGTGGAATGGGGCAGATCTAGTTGGTAATTTGTTTCATCGCCATGCACTCCTCAATAACCATGCAGTATTTTATGTTTTTGTTGGTATAAAAAGGCTCTCGAGTGACATAATTACAGACATGTGAAGTTGGCATTACAATCCCATGGTCGTCTCCTTAGTTCAAATTGCATCAACAACATCCAACTTATAGTCTATGCTCTTTTAGACCTTCTTGAATTTGATGGAAATCATTTTGTCACCACTTCCACATCGCTTCCTTCTCAGCAGCTGGTTCCCACTCTTCCCTCTTTTTGCATTGATGTGAATGTTGATGCAGAAGGAGTAGATACTAATCTGGAATTTTAGTTGGGTCTGTCTATTTCTTCTATGGAAACCATGGAGGCATAATTGCAGCTATCTATATTTTGTTTTTTTGTTCATTTCATACACATTTGGTTCTTATGGCTTCTAAATACGTAAAATATTTTTCTAAATATTGTAATTGGCTTATTGCCTTGTAGTTTTTTGTCAGTTAGTTTCCTAGGCATGTATAGTCTAATTACTTCTTTTTGGATAGCAGGGGGTTGGGGTGGGGGGGGGGGGGGGGGGGGGGGGGTTCTTCTCTCTATAGGATGCATTTGAAAAAAAAGTCTTCTGGGGCAAGGTCCCCTTTTGTATTTATGGTCAAGGATCAAAGTTTTTCTTTTTGGTTCTTTTCTTTGGGAGCTCTTTGAATCAATTATTTATTAATATATTAATATATCAAGTGGTTCAACTATATTCAAAATTGTTTTTTTTATTAATATAATACTAATATTACTAAACATTATAAATATCTAATTGATAATTAATTTTATCTATTTAATATTTATTAAAAGAACTATCATTTGTAAATTAAACTTGAATCAACAATGAATCAAAGAAAAGATGTTACACAACTCCCACTTCAATGAATCAATGTGTCACCCAAATGGTGATGCAAGAAAGACTCGTCACCCACCTTGAAAAAGAGTAGTGAAATTAAATTTTACAAAACTCCTTATAGTTATGTACACCACATCCAAATCATTTTATGAGTTTAGGGCCCGTTTGGGTGCTGGAATACCAAATGTTGGATATGGTCAATTCTGGAAGATGCTACAATTCTGGAAGATACATATCCTAGAAATAATTTCTAGAATATGTATTGGACCCGTTTGGTTCACCTGAAAGATTACTGTGAAGATGCATAAATAATTTTAATTGTTTATTTCTTAATTTTTTTGAATACGGTGTGTATATATACATACATACAAACATTTGTGTATATATATTTATCCTTACACATATACATAGATATGTGTGTATATATACATTGTTAGAAATGAGTTGAGTAACTGAGAGGGGAGGGGTGAATCAGTTACCACAAAAACAAATCCAAGTCCCTTAGATGTCTTAAACAAACTTTTCACTGTTTCTCAGTTAACAAAGATATTCTGTTGTTACTCGGTTAACAAAGCAATTTTAAATATTAAATGTGATTATCCTTTAGTGATTAAATGCAAAAATATAAAGCATAAATCAAATAACATATACACAGATGACACCAAGATTTAACATGGAAACCCAATTTGGGAAAACCACCAATTGCCACTAGTTATTGTTTTTCACTCTTCTGAAGTGAGCTGTGTTAGGAGCCAACCCTGTTAAAGGTTACAAAACACACTGTTAGGTGTGACCCTGTTAGAGGATTTAATCACCCTGTAAGGAGTGGCCTTGTTAGAGGTCTTCAAACACTTCAATGTAGAAGTGTCACCTTGTGAGAGGATTTATGAAAGATTGTTAAGTATACTCTGTAAAGAGATGTGGATCATTGCTACAATTGTTAGAGAGTAACAATGGATTGACCTGTTTTAAGAAGCAACTGACTTTTCTAATTCAGATCTCTTCTCTAGCTTTAAAATAGATCCTCACTGATCAAATATTCTATTTCAACTCTGTTTAGATGTTCTATCCTTAATCAAAATGCCATTTGATTTTGACTTCACTCTTCATATCAAAACTCTACCATGTATTTCTTCACACACATTCAATCCAAATTTGACCTTGTATAAATTTGATAAGCCTTGTCAAGTTGACTTGAATAACCTTCCAAACAAATAATAAAACTTAAGTCTATCGGCTGCATATGACCAATTAAACATAAAGTGTAAACTGCTATTAGTCGGCTGACACTAAATATCTAACTCGGTTAACACTATAAGCCTTCAATTCCCAACCATTATTGTAATGCCCGAGTGAACTTAGTTAGAACTAAAAATCACTTTGGTCTTCTTCAATGCCCTAGCGAGCTTGGCATACACTGGCTATGCTTGGTTTAGGTATAGACATTTGTGTAACATCACTGCATTTATGTATACATCAATGACAATACACAATTGAATAATTATCATCAACAATATACATACACACATGTGTGTATATATACACATGTGTGTGCATATATACACACATGTCTATACACATGTGTATATATACATATGTGTATATATATAATATTTGTATATGTATATATACATGTGTATAAGTGTATATAAATACATGTGTGTATATGTACATATACACACATGTATATATATTCACATGTATATATACAAACATGTATATATATACATGTGTGTATATATATACATTTGTATACACACATGTACATATGCACATGTATATATAAATGCATGTATATAGACATGTGTATATATACACACATATGTGTATACATACATGTGTGTATATACACACATATGTATATATATACATGTGTGTGTATATATACATACGTGTTAGAATGAATTTAGAATAACTGAGAGGGGGGGTGAATCTGTTATCCACAGGTCTAGATGTGCCCATTAAAACTTTATACCAATTTAAACAACTCAGATCTACTCGACAGTGATAGCATAAGTCAACAATATAAGTATGCAGTTTACTGTTCAGATGAAATAAGCTTGCATAAACTTAAGAGTAAAACACAATGTAAACATTCACACAAGTTGACACTAGTATTTAACGTGGAAACTCAATTTGGGAAAAACCACCAATGACATGCTATCAAGCTTTCACTCTTCTGAAGTGATGCCCTGTTAAGAGCCAACCCTGTTAAAGGTTATAAAACACATTGCTAAATGTGACCTGGTTAAAGGATTTAAACACCCTGTCAGGAGTGGCCTTGTTAGTGGACTTAGAACATTCCAATATGAATATCACCTTGCACAAAGGATTTATACAATGACTGTTAGGTCAACCTCGTTAAAGGATTTCAACTGATACAATGGTTAGAAAGTAATCAGCAGGTTTGATCTGATTCATACAACTTACTTTGCAATCCAGATCCAATTCAACTCTAGTGCTAATTCACTGAGTGGCCTCCATTCTCATCTCAAACTCCAGATCTACTTGGGAATTTGTAAGCAATCTCTCTCTGCTTCTTTTCTTAGATCTAGCCAATCAGTCAATTAACCATGCAAACCTCTTGCATTCTCTGATGCAGGAGCATCCCAGGGTAGTTGGCTATCCTGCATGTTTGGGAGATTTGATGGAGTTGTGTGGACTTATTTTCATGTGTGAAAGATTTGGTAGAGTTTTGTTAACCTACTTGGGTCTTGGGTAATTGGTTTTGATGTATTTAATGGAACTTGGCATGGTCTTGGTTGCTTGGCATGGACTGGTAGGAGCTCGGCCTTGCTTAGGAATTCAGTGCCTATTACAGGCTGCGTAAGTAATTTTCCAAAAATAGTTAGAGGATGCAAATTTCAGGGATTGAAGAGGGCCTAGATTTATACCTACGGTTTGAAGCACAAGTCCTAATTCATCCGGAGCTAGGAGATATCACAATTTTACTAAGACATCAATTTTGGGCATTTAATTGTTGTTGTTGGCCGACTTGTGGCATTTAATTTATGTGTTTGTATTTAATTTATGTTCAAGGATGACCTATGAATTAGATTGGTATAAGTAGGGGTTGTGGGGGAAGTCTTTAGTCATCATTCATTTTTCCTGGAGAAGGGGAAGAGGTAGAGGAGCAAGTTTTGAGAAGAGCTAGTGGCTGCGGCTTGGGGGACAAGGGGATTGCTTGGTGGACTTGCGAGCACAATTTTAGATCTTCCTTGGGGGCTCCTACCAGTGTGTGGATCTGGACTAGCTAGGATTATTCATTCATCTTGGAGAAGAAGAGGTAGAGGAGCGAGTTTTGAGAGGAGCTAGTGGCTGTGGCTTGGGAAACAAGGAGATTGCTTGGTGGGCTTGTGAGCACAAGTTTAGATCTTCCTTGGGTGTTCCTACCAGTGTGTGGATCTGGGCTAGCTAG
>MU226545.1:196482-215597 GCA_018584345.1 Thuja plicata
ACCAACTTTGTTACATGAAAAACAAATAATAGGAAGTTTACCTTTGAATTTTCCTTTTCCTCTTGATAGTCTTCTTGCCATAAGTGCCTCAAGTTCTTCTAGATCATCATCAGAAGTGTCGCTATCATTATCCACACATTTCTTTCCTTTGTTTGATTTGTTGAGGACCATCTGGGACTTGAATGCAAATTCAATGTCTTGTGGAGTATAGTTATCAAAATTTGACATCTCAAATGCAGTAAGTCTGCCTACCAAGCTTTCCAAACTCAAATTGTTGTTAGGAGTACATCTCAATTCTTGAATTGCAGATACTCTAATAGCATAAATATGAAGAAGTGTTCTCAGTCCCTTGCTCATGATGGTGTTATTATCAATGGTTCTTTTAGCTCCTCTAATAGAATTTACAACTTCCTTTATCCTACCATAATATGAAACTATATTTTCTTCTTCTCGCATTTTCATTTCATCAAACTTACCTCTCAAGCTTTCAGATTTGGCTCTTAGCACATTTGTGTCACCTCCATAGATGGTTTCAAGAGTATCCCACATTTGGTTTGCACTTGTATAGTCCTTTATGTCTTCAAACTCATGATAATTCAGGGACGATGCAATCTCCAACATTGCTTGATTATGCTCTTGCTTTTCTCTTAACTGTGCAGCATTGAGAGCTCCTGCAGGGGATACATATTCTTGATCAACAAGACATTTAGCAAAATCACCAACACCAGCCAAATGAAATTTTATCAAACTTTTCCATGCTAAAAAGTTGTCCTTGTTCAACTTTGGTACCTCCCTTTTATACATCTTGATCTTTTGCTCCAAGTACCTTCAAACTTTTTCAAGAGACCAAAGCTCTGATACCAATTGTTATAATGAATTTAGAATAACTGAGAGTGGGGGGGCGGGGGGGTGAATCAGTTATCCACAGGTCTAGATGTGCCCATTAAAAATTTATACCAATTTAAACAACTCAGATCTGCTCGGCAGTGATAGCATAAGTCAACAATATAAGTATGTAGTTTACTGTTCAGATGAAATAAGCTTGCAGAAACTTAACAATAAAACACAATATAAACATTCACACAAGTTGACACCAGTAGTTAACGTGGAAACCCAATAAGGGAAAAACCACCAATAACATGCTATCAAGCTTTCACTCTTCTGAAGTGATGCCCCGTTAAGAGCCAAACTTGTTAAAGGTTACAAAACACATTGCTAAATGTGACATGGTTAAAGGATTTAAACACCCTGTCAGGAGTGGTCTTGTTAGAGGACTTAGAACATTCCAATCTAAATGTCACCTTGCACAAAGGATTTATACAATGATTATTAGGTCAACCTGGTTAAAGGATTTCAACTAATACAATGGTTAGAAAGTAATCAACAGGTTTGATCTGATTCATACAACTTACTTTGCAATCCAAATCCAATTCAGCTCTAATGCTAATTCACTGAGTGGCCTCCATTCTCATCTCAAACTCAAGATTTGCTTGGGAATTCGTCAAGCAATCTCTCTCTGCTTCTCTGCTCAGCCTTATTTGCTTAGATCTAGCCAATTAGTCAATTAACCATGCAAACCTCTTGCATTCTCTGTATACACAACTGTCTTTTTTTCTATTCCCATGAATAACCCCTTGAGGTTATCATATACCTCTCCATCTAGGTTAGATACATCTTTTGCCGCTTAATCAAGATCGTAGATCTTGGGTTAGGTCAGATTCAAAGGATCTTTCCATCATTACATTTAATTTATTTCTCCAATACAATCACCAATTAAATCTTTGATCCATGCATTAATTACGGTTACCCGTGCATTTACATAGTGTAGATCAAACGTGCTTATCCTTACTTAACTTTACATATCCCAATAAAATCAACTATGTCGGCTAGAGATCTTAAATCTCACCAATCATCAAAATACTGCTGCTCAGCTGACACAAAACTTCCTCGGCAATTTACTGACGCTCGGCACATACAGGAAAATATGCTCGGCACACACTGGTGCTCGGCCCACACAAAACTTTGCTCGGCACTAACTATTCTTAGTAAACTGTCAGTGAAATATAAAGAACATATCCCTTTGCCAATGTGCCAACTAATAAAGTACCCTTTGTAATTCCTTTTAACTCAACCATTCCTCTTGGTCTTCTTGTTAAATCTCCTCCATCAATAGATAGATATGGTACTCAAACAGATAGCAATAGTCTCACCAGGTAAGGTTTGACATCAATGACAAAATAATAATTGTTTCCATTGTAGCTTTCCAAACAATATTTCCAACAATACGTGTGTGTATATACAACACATGTATATACATATACACATGTGTGTATATATATACATATGTGTATACACACACATGTATACACATATACACACACACAAATACACACATTTGTGTATATATATATATATATATATTACACATATATATACACATATATGTGTGTATATACAACACAAGTATATACATATACACATATGTGTATATACACACATATATGTGTGTATATACACACATGTATACACATATACACATTTGTGTATATATACATATATACACACATATACACACATTTGTGTATATATATGTATATATGCACATATACACACATATACACATTACACATCTATCATGTCACGGATCCGATGAGATATTAAATTTGCTTTTGTAAAAATTCCACCTATTTAGGTGGAAGATTGATATGTCTATTTTGAAGCAAAATCACAATCTCGTAATTCCAATTTCATTTTTATTCATGGACCCAAACATGAAATTTGGCATTATCTGGAATTCGATAATGCCAATTCTAGTCTAATTCAGCCAGGTCCTTACTATCTCTATCAAGCCCCACTTCTAAAGGATATGGAATACAACTTTTTAAACTTATTTAATTTAATAATCAAAAGATATATTTTAAGCAATAAAAATAGGACAAGTAATTGAGGCAATAACTGAACAAAATAACATTTATGTTGTGTGCTACATATGTGGAGTGCAATCTAATCTAAATTCTAAATTTAGCAGACCGAACCGATTATATAGCTCTGTGCATTTTCTTAAGCTTTCCTCTGAGCTTCGAAACATCTCAAGCAGTTATCAATGGCGAAAAGCAATCAACGAGCATCTCCGAATGTCAATGTGGAAACTCAAAAACATCTCCTTCAAAGTGATGCCCTCTACCAGGTTTCATCTCATTTTGCTTTGTAAAATTAGTTTTTTCATTGTATTAATCTCATATTGCTTTGTAAAATTAGTCTTATTCATTATATAAATGATCCAAAATCATTCTTACATAACCAAATTCTTTTGCAGTATATTCATTCTTGTATACCCAAATTGTTTTGCAGTATATAGTTGAAACAAGCGTTTATCCCCGTGAAGCAGAATGTTTGAAGGAACTCAGGGAACTCACTGCAAACCACCCACGGTAACATCTAATTCTTGATCATTGTCTTAACCTATAGTTTTTTGAGGTGTTAAAACAACTTTTCTGACAAAATCGATTGAAATTGGAGGATTTGAAAATATAGATTAATTGAAGATGGTATGTGGGATTAGTTAATGAGTAAAGTTAGTGTGTTGCTTGTTATCAGCTCCATTATGGCCCTTCCAGCTCATGAGGGTCAATTTTTGAGTCTTGTATTGAAATTAATAAATGCAAAGAAGACTATAGAGATTGGAGTTTTCACAGGGTATTCTCTGCTATGCACGGCCCTTGCTTTGCCCCCTCACGGAAAGGTTGGTCTCAAAGGGTCCAATGGATTTTTTCATATGTTTTGATTTGTGTTTATCATTGCACCCTTTGAGATATGATTGCATGCATTATAATGCAAACTCTGATATTATTTTGATTAAATTCCCCATGACAGGTCATAGGCATCGATATAAGCAGAGAATCATATAATTTGGGGAGGCCTATCATTGAGAAAGCAGGAGTTGCCCACAAAATTGATTTTAGAGAGAGCCCTGCTATGCCCATTTTGGATGAATTGATACAAAATGTAAGTTTTCACTATGTTTTTTTTAATAGTTGTAGCTTTTTCATTAATTGATGTTAAAGTGTACTATTTACTGTGAGAGAACTCTGCTATGCCCATTTTGGATAAATTGATGCAAAACATAAATTCTATCATATGTTGTCTAACTAGAGATCTGAAGTAGAGAGCTAGCTCTGTCAAGGTTGGCTCATAGTATTGTTTGAAGACAAATTATCATTTGGTAATAAATGTAGGAATAACTTATTGATTATTTCTGGAATTGTTCTATGACTTATTGAGCTAAGATTTAAGATTTGATTCTAATCAGGATACAAGGGACCCATTATCAAATTCAACATTCATGCATGCTATTTAGATGAATGATTACTCATTGGTAAATATTGGTTCTAAGAAGCAAGTCATATGGTTGTATGGGGAAGACTTGAAGTACTAGATGAATGATTAATCATTTGTAAATAATGGTTGTAGGATGTAAAAAACGAGGATCAATCAGAGATAAAATAAAGTACAAAGATAGAGCCCAAAGTCATTCTACTATTCATTGGAGAAGCAAGATACATATAGGAGTGAGGGTACAACCAAGTCCAACCACGAAAGGAGGGATGAACTGGAGCGGTGGCTAAACCGCCCAAGAAACTAGGAGCATCTCTAGTAGACTCCTACCAACTAGACAACTCGCCAAGAACAAGTCAAATAGGTGACACCTAACTAGACTTAATAAAGCCATGTGGAGAATTAAAAACACTAACATAGGAAGTAAGTGATATGATCATGTATGCCCAAGTCTTGAAATACAAGATAAATAATTAATCATTGGTAAATATTGGTTGTAGGAAGGAAGTCATCGTATTCTTCAACTATAGCCATGATTGTTAGACTGCTACTTACAAACATTGAGGTTAGTATGTCAAATATCTCTAAATTCTTGTTAGAGTGTTAATAGTAGGTGTTAAGAGACCGCTAATCTACCATACAACTTGTGAAATCTAGTATCAAATAGTTTCATAAATTTTCTATATAAACTTATTCAAATTGATAATACATGATTAAATATCAAAATCAAAATAATTTAGGAAAAAAAAATTCAAATATCAAACTTAAAGCAATAAAAAAACTCAGCAATAAAAAAACTCAAACAACATGTAAGATATTATTGAATTAAAATGTACCAATCATAAGTAAATTTGTGTAGAATGTACACAAAAATTTAACAGATTCCAAGATCTTCATATTCTACTCGTAGGTGTTTCAAAACCTATATTCTACTTGTAGGTGCTTCCAAAACTCGTAATCTTGAAAATATTCCTCAACTATTCTAATTCCAGCATGTCATAGTTCGGAAGGAATCTACTAAAGAATAATCGGTGGTAAGTGGTGTTTATTAGGGTTCTGATGTTATGCACTTGTGGGCTCTCTCTAGCTTGTGGTTGTTTTGTAGGTGATGAGCGCAATACTTGCACTGTGAAGAATTCTCAAGGACAGAGAATTCTTAATCATATAAATAAGTGGCTTTGTTGTATAATTCTTAGCTTGTTAATCATCTTTTTTTTCTCAGGAGGAGATGGTGGAGTCTTTTGATTATGCGTTTGTAGATGCCGACAAAGATAACAGTGTGAACTACTATGAACGTCTTCTGAAATTGGTGAAGATTGGAGGGCTTATTTGTTTCGATAATACACTGTGGTGGGGTAGTGTTGCTGAACCTCCGAATCAAAGAATGACTGAACAAGCGAGAAGCAACAGAGAGTATATAATTGAGCTCAATAATGCACTTGCTAGTGATAAACGTATAGAGATTTGTCAGCTGCCTATTGGTGATGGCCTCACTTTATGCAGGCGCATTTCCTAGAATAGTTAATTTCCTTTTGACAGTAGTTGTTCCAAATTTTAGGGTTAGTGATAGAGTGTAACTTTATGGTTACTTAAAAATGTTAATTTATTAGAAGTTCACAATCATTTTTGGGAAGAAGTATCTGTTAGTGATAGAGTGTAACTTTATGGTTACTTAAAAATGTTAATTTATTAGAAGTTCACAATCATTTTTGGGAAGAAGTATCTGAAAAAAAAGAGAGGGTGTTAAGATCTTTACAAAGATCAATGAACAATGTAATCAATATGAAAAATTGAAACATGATATGGTATATGTGCTCTTGTATTATCTACAATATGTATGGTTATATTTCTATGGTTAATTCTAGATCTTATAGTAGTATTAGAGTAGTTCAATTAATTTTAAAGACCAAAAGAAAATATATGTGAGACATTTTTCAAATAAAATTTTTAGTAAGCAGTTTATTTGTTTTGAATATGTTTTTGATGGATTAAAAATTCAAATCAGAAACAACACCAATTGTAAGATTTAAGAAATCCAAAAAATGCAAAAACTTAAACTACTGAGATTGCTACTCAATTTGCCACTCACATGCGAAATATAAAACTCAAACAACAAGACAACTCGATATATGTGAGCTTTCTTTATTCTATTAAATCATACAAAAACTTTTACAAAATTAATTGAAACTGATTACAAAATAAATTTCATATTGATTACAAATTACTTGCAGTTTTTTGGAGTTGCACCTAGTCTTAAAGTTCCTAGAGATGCTTATAACTCCTTCACATAGTGCTCTCCTAGAGCTTCTAACTATCTAGAGCCATCTATTGCTCACAACACAAGCTACTATCATCAAACACATTCTTTTACACTTCAAGTTAAGCTTGCAAACTTTCTACTACATACATTAACTTCTTACTTTTGACTTGGAGAACACTCCCCCTTTGTCCTAATTTGTCCATCATGTTCAATCTGCATCCAAATCAACAATACCCAAATATTTCTTCTCAGGCACTCAAATTAGTTTTTTCTACCCATTGGATTTGTAAAAATGTCTACAAGCTACTGCTCAAACCTACAAAACTTGATCTAGATTTCACTATTTTTAACCAACTCTCTGTTGAAATGATATATAATTTCTATATGTTTCCTTCTTCCAAGAAATACTATATTCTGCATGAAAGCTATAAATGAAACATTACATCATAAAAAATAATTGTTCCATCTTCTTGTTCTTCCTTCAAATCTATTAAGATTCTCCTTAACCAAATAGTTTGACATGTTACTATATTTGCTACTATATACTCAACTTTAGTTTCTTCGAAGTCTATAAGATTGCTCCCAAATCCAATTGAAACACATATCCATATGCACTCTTTCTATCATTCCCACTTCCTGCCCAATCATCATCCTTGTAACCAACCAACTCAAATTCTTTTTCCGCCATATACAAAATACCATATCCTTTGATACCATTAACATACATTCTCTTACCTACTTGTTAATGTGAGTGCTTTGGAGTCTCCTTAAATCTAGAAATAAGACTTACTACATGCATTATATTAGGCCTAGTTGTTAAATACATCAAACTTCCAACCAAAAATTTTCACATAGTTAAATTTTCAAAGTGTTGTTGCAACCTTCCTTGATCAAGTTCAAACCTATAGCTATTGATGTTACTACAAGCTTTCTATGATGCATTCTAAACCTTTTAATATATTTTTTGCATACTTTGTTTGAGAGATAAAAAAAAATAACATCATGCATTTATTTTACTTCTATGCTTAGAAAATACCTCAAGAGGCCTAAATGTGTCATCTGAAGCTCTCTTTTCACGGCCACAATAAAATCAACAATCATCATCCCTTATAAAAACGAAATCATCTATATACAAGACAACAATCAAAGTATTACCATCAATTACCTTGATATAAAGAGTAGTCTCACCATCACTTTTTTGAGAAGCCATTGGTCAGAAAATATGAGATAGTCCTGATGTACAATCCCTATCGAGCTTGCTTCAGCCCATAAAGAAATTTCTTCAGTCTTTACACCTTACTTTCTTTACCTAGAACATCATAATAGGTGATTTCTCCACATGTACTTCCCTTTTACATACTTCATTCAAGAAGGTAGGCTTCACATCCATTTGAAATACCTTTCAATTGTGTTGGGATACAATTGCTATGACTATTTGTATGGTTTCCATCCTCTCAACTAGAGCATGTGTCTCATCATAATCTCTCTCAAAATCCATTTTGTAACCCTTGAAAACCAATCTTTCCTTGTGCCTTTATAGTCTTCTATCAACATTTTTCTTGGTCTCATAGACCCATTTCACCCCAATAATTTTCTAACTAGGAGGAAAATCAGTTAGCTCCCATATTTTATCTCTCTA
The DNA here is from genome assembly GCA_018584345.1 of Thuja plicata. Taxonomy (NCBI): domain Eukaryota; kingdom Viridiplantae; phylum Streptophyta; class Pinopsida; order Cupressales; family Cupressaceae; genus Thuja; species Thuja plicata. The sequence continues at coordinate 204,717 of MU226545.1, forward strand.
TTACATTGATCTCCTCACCCATGGTATCACACCATTTATCCTCTTTACAAGATCCTTAAAAAAAAGGATCACTATGAGAAAATTTATATGCAAAATTTATATTGTCATCAAAATGTTCATTGTATCTTTCATTTTGGTAGATCTCCCTTAGAATCTTTCTCTTCCTTGGCATTGGGGATATGAGAGTAGGGTTTGAAATCTCACTAATACTGCTAATGTGTTGTGTAGGTCATATCCCGAGTTATCCAGAACCTGTATTACCTATCTCAGTACTGATTTGGATATGTCTGGAGCTCTATGGAACCAATTCACTAGCTATCTATAGTAGTTTTCCTTTCTTCCTATTTGCATTAGGAGAAATCCAAAGCTAAGAGTCAAACAGTCTATGTAAATTTAGATCTCTCCAGAGTTCTCTATCCAACTTCATATTTGTTGTAACATCATCTTGATACTCTCTATACCCTTCTTCTCTTTTAATGGGCACTCTCACTAAGATACCCAAAGAGGTGTCCCCTAAGCCATCCCATGACTCATTCTCAAGAACTCAACATCTCTATTTTCTTGGTGGGCAGCTTATACAACCTACATTATTTGGATTACTCGCTATAGCCCATGAAAATACACTTATCACACTTGTCATCTAACTTTTACCTTGTCTCCTTCCGCACAAATGCATATGCCACACACCCAAACACTTTTAAGTACTCAACCATCCACTTGTGCTTTGTCCATGCCTCTTGTGGAATCTTTTTAGGGATTTCCTTTGTGAGACTTCTATTTATCAAATAAATCATTTTTGTTATAGCTTCACCCTAATAGCATACTTCTTTCCTTCTCCATAATGGTGCTATTTTTCCTCTTAGTAACTTTATTTTGTTGTAGAGTATAGCTTGTTGTTAGCTCCTCCTTGATGTCATGATGCTTGTAAAAATTCCCAAACTCATTTGAGCTATACTCTTCCCCTCTATCTGACCTTGGGACTTTAATAAACTGTCCCCTCTCATTCTCAACCTAGGCCTTAGACACTTAATTTTTTTCAAATGCTTTAGATTTATGCTTCAAAAATAAATCCATGTATTAAGGTTGCAATCATCAATGAAGGTCATCAAATATTGACTCGCCCCAATAAAAATAGTTTTCATAGGGACACACAAATTAGTGTGCACTATCTTTGATAGTGCTCTTTCCCTTCTTGGGTTTCTTTAAATTGAAAGGGCTACCTATGTTGCTTTCCTAAAATGCAAGATTCACATATACCACTAGGCTCTAAAATGGATGGATAAGGTCTATAGCCATGCCCTTCTTGGAAAAAGGACTTAAACCAACCTCACCTAGATGTCCACACTTGAGATGCCAAAGTTTGGAGGGGTCTTGAATGATTCTCTTAAAGACTGATTATTGCTATATTCATTTACATTTTTTATGTCGAGGATGCATAGCTATAGACTGAGGTGAGAAATAATTCTCTATCCTCAATGGAAAAAATCTAGTTCCTTATCATTTGAATTGTTGCAACAACTTTCTTACTCCCATTCTTGTCATAGAGGAAGCATTCACCTTTTTCCATCAACACTTTTCCATTTTGGATCATTTGTTCAATTCTCATGAGATTGTTCTTTATAGTAGGGGAAAAATAAAATTTCTCTATATTCTTCTTCTCACATTTCTTGGTGGAAATCATAATAGAACCTTTTCCCAGAATTGAAACTATTCCATTGTTCCCTATTTTAATCTCAAACTTAACATTTTTATTAATGAAAGAAAAAAAACTTTAATTACCACTCATTTAGTTGTTGGAGTCACTATCCAAATATCATACTTCGGGACATCATTCATCACCAATGTTTTTCGTCATGAAGGTTGAAAACTAATTGCATTCAGCCACAATATCATTAGCCACATTTGTGCATTTTCTTGGCTAATTTTTCTTATTTTTCCAATACTCACTTGTATAATGACCAAAATTATGATACTAATAACATTCAACATTTCTCTTTTCATACCTTTGATTCGAGTTGTTGGTCTTCTTGGATGCTCTAGAGCTAGAATAATATTTTCTTTCTCCCTCATGGTTGTGTTCTTGTCTGAGATATCTCCTCTAGAACAACCCCATCAAAAGTTTCCTCTACCTCTACCTCTCAAGAGATTCTTCCAAAACTATTTCTACCTCTCCCCCTTCCACTTGTACTTTCATGAGCTTTGAAAGCTTTCTCTTATGAAGAAGTTGGAGACCTATTTAAGAATTTCTCATGTGTTTGAAGAGAACACATTAGATCACCCACCATTAAATTTGAGACTTTCTTTTTCTTTTCAATGGAAATGAATATTACATCGAACTTAGAGGGAAAACTTCCAAGTATTTTATTAAGAATCCTCCTATCTTCCTTGGCTTTTGTATCATCAGAAAATGGAAGCACTTCCATTTTTGACTGGTTTATCCCTCTGAGTAAGTGGTTTTGGTTCATGTCAAGTTCCTTGAATGGTTCTTTGACTTGGATCTAGCTTTTCCCCTTGTTCTACCCCATTTCCCACTTGTCTCCAGCCCATTTTTGGCATTTTGACCTACAAATCTGAGATTCTTGACCTCAGGGTCAAAGCCAACCTTTCTGAGTCAAGGTCAACCTTAAACCTGACCTAGGTCAAGGTCAACCTCAACCTTGACCTAGGTTAGAGTCGACCTCGATTCTGACCCAGGGTCCAAGTTTCAAGTTTTTGGGGTTTACGGATGTCAGGCTTCAGAAAGATTTAATTCCTGCTTCCGAGTTGGTTGTTTCGGTCTTCGGGGAAACGAATCTTGAAATTATATTTAATATAGGTCCACTTATAGGGATATAGGTCTAATGGGAATTTAATTCTCCTATGTAGGCCTCTCTAGAAGATTGTGCCCTAGATTCATATATAAGGAAGCCTTCTTCTCTCATTTTCTCTAACCATAAAATCATCAACCAAGCAAGAATGATCGAAGTGAAATCTAAGTGTGATGGAAAAGATAATAACAAAGACTTGAAGCAAGCTAATAAGAAATCATCTACTCTCAAGCATTCAAGAACCTTCAAGCATTCAATTCATCAAGGAGATCCATTGGTAGCCTTTGAAAGATTCAAGCTCTATGGAGCCCTCTTGTTGAAGATTTCTCCATCCACATTCCTTCAAGTCTCATCCTATTCAAAGATCCATTCAAGATTGGTGTTTAAGATCTACAAATAATTTATTTGAGACATCCTACATCTGACATTATACATTCTACATCTATTTTGTGCATACATGTGGATCCACGGATTCAAATCCACCACAAAGGTTTCTATACAAGGAAGGTGAATTTGTTCATTTACTTTGTTTATCTATGCAATTTCAATTCAATTATAAGGTTAATTCCAAAACTGGGGTTTGACCAAGGAAAACCTCTTCCCCCCAATAAACAAACCATTTTTCTTGTAGGGACAGGTTTAGAATAGTGAATTAGAGTGCAGATCTGGATACCCTTTTTGGCAAACTGTCAAGATCCAGAAATAGATTTTTTGTCAGACTTTCTGGGTCAAAATTAGACTTTTTGGGTCAAAGGTGACATTCATTTTTGGGCCAAAATTGGACCTGAGCCAGATTCAAAAAATAATTATGGGTTTTCTCCGTCTCTGCATTTTTGTTCCAGATCCAGTTGTAGAATTCCTAGAAACTCAATACAGACACCCGAAAACAACATTCTTCAGATCCGTTGCATTTTGAGGTTAGTACTTGTCTTCAATTCATTTCAATTAAAGCTATAATGTTCCTAAATCTATTACACATTATCTTCTATAAAAAAGAATTTAGGATTTTTTCTCTTTATCTGTATCCTTAATAGGTTGATTCATTTATGCATTGATCCTTTCTTTGGGGCTAATCAACTTGGATCTTCCCTTTATGAAATTTGGGGTTAAGGGGACAATATTAACTTCTCCACTACCTCAACAATACATTCAATTACTACTCCACATCACTATTCATATCTTACATTTTGATCCCTCCCCCATTTTAGATCTTACACTTTATACCTACACACACACACACACATATATTATATATTATATATATATAGAGAGAGAGAGAGAGAGTCTCAAAATATCCTCAAAGAATATGAAGCTTCACCAATATGATTGTATCAGCCCCTTTAAAACATGTTTAGAGGATTTCCCAAGATTATTTTTCATAGTTAGTTGCTACTATTCTAGGATGTATTGCCTTTTTCAAGAATACTTCTATCAAACTCAATGTTGTAGCATCTTTCCTCCTTATATCCTTCAATTGAGTCTTGTGGTTGTTTTTGAAAGCTTGAAACTTGGTTGGGTCAATTATATCCATGAACTCACTGACCAAAAGCACCCAAAAATTATTTGCAACCATAATAGTATTCATCTTATTTTCCTAGGCATCATACTTTTGTCTATTAAATGACAGTGACTGTTGCCAACTCTTTCTATCTTCTCTAGCCATGTCTCAAACACAAGAAATCTCAATACACATAAAAATAAAATAAAATATCAAACCCACTAAAGATTTAGGGCCAAACAACTCTAAAACCACTCTAATGGATTGAAAAATCTAAATCAAGCACAACACACGATGCTCTAATAAAAACTGCAGGATTTATGAAATCCAAAAAATGTAAAAATGTAAACTACTAAGATTGTTGCTCATTTTTCCAATCACTAGCAAGGCACATGTGAAATATAAAACCCAAATAGAAAGCTTGCTTCTCATTTTTCCAATCACTAGCAATACATATGCAAAATATAAACCCAAATAGAAAGAAAACTAGAGACATGCATGCTTTCTCTCTTCTATTAAAATACAAAATCTTTAAAAAAAAAAAACTAAAGCTTATGTATAGTCGAAAAATGGAAGCACTTCCATTGTAGACTGGTTTAGCCTTCCGAGTAAGTGGTTTGGGGTCATTTCAAGCTCCTTGAATGGGTCTCTGACTTGGATTTGGCTTTCTCCATTGTTCTACCCCATTTCCCACTTTTCTCCGCCCTGTTTCTAACATCCTAAACTACAAAACTGGGATATTTGACCTCATGGTCAAAATTGACCCTTCTAAGTCAAGGTCGACCTCAACCTTGACCTAGGTCAAGCTTGACCTCAACCTTGACCTAGGTCAGAATCAACCTTTTTCTGACCCAAGGGCCAGATTTCAAGTTTTTGAGGTTTCCGGATGTCAGACTTTGGAAAGATTTAATTCCCGCTTTCGGGTCAGCTATTTCGGTCTTCCAAGAGATGATTCTTAAATTATATTTAATATAGGTCCACTTATAGGGGTAGAGGTCTAATGAGAATTTAATTCTCCTATGTAGGCCTCTCTAGAAGATTGTGCCCTAGATTTGTATATAAGGAAGCCTTCTCCTCTCTTTTTCTCTAACCATAATGATTAACTATCAAAGACTTAAGAAGTGAAATCTAAAGGTGAAGAAGCAATATTTTAAGCAAGACAAATATCCATTAAATCATTCAAGCACTTCTCAAGCATTCAATTCATCAAGGAGATCCATTGGTAGCCATTGAAGGATTCAAGCTCTATGTAGCCCTCTTGTTGAGGATTTGTCCATCCACATTCCTCCAAGTCTCTTCATATTCAAAGATCCATTCATGATTGGTGTTGAAGATCTACAAGAAATTGATTAGAGACATCCTATATCTAACATTCTACATTCTACATCCATTTGGTGCATAGCTACTTGTGGATCTATGGATTCAAACCCGCCACAAGGGTTTCTATACAAGCAAGGCAAATTCATTTATTTACTTTGTTACTTATACTATCTCAATTATTTTTTAAGGTTAATTCCAAAAATGGGGTTTGACCAAGGCAAACCACTCCCCCCAACAAATAAACCATTTTTCTTACTGGTATAGGTTTAGAATAGTGAATTGGAGTGCAGATTCAGATACCCTTTTCAACAAACTATCAAAATCTGGAAACAGATTTTTTGTCAGAGATTTTAGGTCAGAAATGGAGGTCAATTCTTCCCTAGGTCAGAATAAAAAATTCAGTGTCAAAGTGGACATTGACTTGAGGGTCAAAATTGGAACTGATCCAAATCAAAAAATATTTCTAGGTTTTGTAGATCTCACAATTTCAGTTTAGGATTGTAGAAATCAACAATTTCTGAAACCGTGTGACATGGTTTTCAGCAGGTTCTTATTTGGAGGTATGTATTTTATTCCATTTTCCTTTACAAACATTTCCAGATTTACACCCCTTATAAATTACAATTAAATGTATGTGGATAATATTTGCATAGGGTCAATTTTATGAGCAAACTCATTTTTCTAAACCCTATCCATATTTTCCCTATTACATCTTATTACAATTTTTTTTAAAATAACTATACCTAATTACAAAAAAGATTTCATTTAGAGTACAAATCACTTGCAATAATCCAGAGCTTCTTAGAACTCCTTTATGTAGTTCTCTTCTGGAACTTCTAATAGTTTGGGTCTATTTTATACTCATAGCACACACATAATTATTGTAAAAAGCATCCTTCTAGTCTACACTGAGTTCATTAACATTTTTGTGCATATATTAACTTCTTACTTTTGATCTTTGGAGAACATTCCTCATTTTTTTCCTTCTACTAAAATCTTAAAGTTCCCATAAAAATTTAAAATTCAAATGTACCTACCAACATTGAATTGACTAGAAAACTTTTGATGCACATCAGGGGCAAATGGGAGGGGATGAGATCTCAATGAAATAGTTTGGTTTCTCCTCTATTGGCTACTCGTGATAGGTAGATGACTAGTGGTGATTTAGTGGCACTAAATTTCCAATAGTTTTAATTGTTGTGTCTACTATGAACATGTTGCATTACTAAAAGAAGGATAAAAGGTTTCAGTTGGAATTGTTTTCTTGAATTCAAGACAAATTATTTGGACCAAGTAAAGATTTAATGAATTATTGGTTGTAGTTCATGTTTTTAAGAATTATTTGTTATTGAATAATTTTAAGCATTATTTATTAATGATGTTTTACTTTTCTTTTCTTTTTTTGAAATAATTATATCTAAAGACATTACTTGGAAATCCATTATCTTCCCTTGCACTCAAATATTGGTATGTGTGGCATAATCATTTTTTCCATTTTCTCATATTTCCTTTTGTGAGACATAAAGAGTTGAGCTCCAAGTATGCATTATGACCACATACATTCAATTTATTGGTTAGGATGGAGTAAAGCAATAATTCAAGAGGTGATCTAAGAAGATTATAGTAGAAAAAAATCATGTTAAGAAAATCAAAATGATAAGGTGTAATGTTACGAGAAGCAACTATGAAGGTAAGGTTTAATTTGAGTCATATGTGAACTAGCACATGGAATTCTTGCATAATGAAAGAGGTCTATCAAATACATACTGACTTTTGTTCTATTTTTTAAACAAGGGTTGTTTTAGGAATAATAGTCTATCAACAAAACTGAGAGGAGGAGTGAATCAGTTGTGTGCCCAAATATATAAACTTTTAAACTTATTCAAAATTACTCAATGAAAATTTGAACACTTCAAGAACAATACCATAACAAAAGTATTTGTTTTCGAGGAAAACCCTTTTAAGGAAAAAACCTTGGTGGGAATTAATACCCACAAATAATGCACTAGAAATATTGTATCCCTATTAGGAGATCTAGCCATATTAGGAGATGATTATAACATCTAGTAAAAATTCCATGTTAAAGGAAAGACCTTGTTAGGAGTTATTTTAACCCTGTTATGAATTGAATTAAATGAAGAGCTCACTGCCCAAGTACACTAACCAAATGTGAAGGTTAAACCCACCTTCTGGATCCACTGTCCAAAGAGAAGTATGAAAGCATACTTATATTAGTGAACTCATTGATAGCAACTTGCTTTGCCTATATAGTTACAATGAAGTGCATTACAAACATAATCACTGATCTACATCCAAAAAAACTTGCATCCACATGCTTGAAATATTGAAAAACCATGTTTTTCACATCAAGGCACTACTTTCCTTTATACGAGATAGAACAAGCAATCAGGTCAACCTGTTAAGAATTCCTTAATGCACAAATAATTACATAGACCCTTGCTAATTTACACATGGTACCTTAAACAAGTAAATAACAAATTGAAACCACCAGTTACGCACCAAGATCCATAATTCATGGTCGTTATTCACTAAGCACGTTACATCTTTGTAGTCAAATCCAAATAGGTGTTCACAAGTCCACATGCCTCAGATGACATCATAAAAAATCTAGCAACCCAAGAACCATAAATAATATTTTCCCATGTATCTTCTACCATGCCTTAGTCTCACATACCTTAATGCATTCTCACATCCAAGTTATCCCAAAAACTCAGGGACTGTCTCTGTCATAATCCTTTGTCACTGTTCTGTAACCATCCTTTACCAAAATAATTATAACTTATGAAAACAACAATATGAAAACCAACGACCTTAGATATAAGGAGAGAGTACTTTCCCCTACAAAAAGTTATGCTCGCATATACTAGAAGACCATACACTGTCTATACACAACTGTCAATCTTGTCTGTACCTATGATAACTAGTCCTTCTAATGCATCCAACTGAAACATATGTTGACATCAATTATAAAACATGAATGTCAACACCTCAAATAGAAATAATTACAACAATATCCCCCTTTAGCATTCATGGAAACATATGTGAAAAACCATCAACCCAAATGTAGCCTTCCAAATACAACTTTCTTAATATCCTCTTCACATCTCCTCCTAAGGCAGTATGTCATTTTCACCTGAATCTCTCCCCCTCTGACATAAATGAAAAAGGGTGCCAAAATTATTTCCCTTCTCTGCACATCCTATCACTACAAAGTGTATCTTTTTCAAATAATCATTCCTGCAATAAACAAGATGCTTAATCACCCAAATCTATTTTGTTGTGTTCCTACGATCACTCCTCCTAAGGAGTGGATCCAAGCATCAAGTCTAGGGAATAATATAGACATGACAACTACTGGACTGATGTATTCCTACATCATTTAGTTATCACAAGGAGGAATTCTCACACCAAGCATACCTCTAAGATACTCAAAGATATCTTTTGGAAAAGGGTTTTTGAATATGTCTTCTATTTGCTCCTTTGTATTGATGTACTCCAATTTGAATTCCTTTTCTGCAACCTTGTCTCTTGAAAAAAGATATTTGATTGAAATGTGTTTATTCTTTGAATGCATAACATGATTATTTGAAATATTTATTATACTTGTATTATCACAGTAAATAGCAACTAGATTTTTAAAACTTATCCCAATATCCTTCAACATTTTTTTCATCCACAAAATTTGTGTGCAATTTGTAGTAGCAACTACATATTCTGATTCAATAGTAGATTGAGCTATATAGTCATGCTTCTTACTTAACCATGAGACCAACCTTTTTCAAAGGAGAAATGCTCCACCACTGGTGCTTTTTCTATCATTAACACTTCCTACCCAATCAACATCAGTATAAGCATGAAATGTAAAATCATCATACTTTTCATACCATACACCATATTCTAGTTTCCCTTTCAAATATTTAAATATCCTTTTAACTGCAGCAATGTGAGACTCCTTAGGATTATCTTGGAACCTTGCAACAATTCTAACTTCACTGGCTATGTCTGGTCTAGTGTGAGTTAAATATTGCAAACCTCCAATCATGGAGCTATATTTTGTCTGAAAAACACTGAGATTCATCAGTAGTGTTGGTGCTCAAATCGACAGATTGGACTTCTTATGGATTTCTCTTATCCAATGAAGAGAAATACAATCTATTTTCCAACGAACGAGGTTTCAACAACCTCCTACAATTCTAGCTCCACAGAACCAAGGCTAGTGGGCCTATACTTTAAACTTGTCTTCTAAGTCTTCTAGAGGTTTCCTATAGCGGATAACTGATAACTTCAACTCCTGCTCCTCAAGGTGTTAATAAGATCACAAAGCTGAAAATATGTGTTATTCAAATATAATGTTATTTAAAAATTTCTTGATATGATTGACATATGAACTGGATAAGATGAAATAAAAGAGTAATTCAAAACTTGAAACAATGGAACTTTATACCGTAATTCAATTAACAAGAGAGACCAGTGCTTTATTTCAATAATGGGAAATAGAGTTGATAATTCTTCAATCCTACGTTCAACTTCAGAGACAACTTTAAAAACAAAAGCTTATCACCTTAAAGGTGTTATGAGATGCATATATAATTAAAAGTTTGAAAATACTTCAATTTAATACTATTTCTCAAATGACAGACCAATTGATCAAGGCTTTGATCAATAGGATTTAACCATGTGAAATTGAGAAAGAAATAATTGAACATATAGAATATAAACTTGAAATGAAATATACACAACTCAAAACTATCACTCTAAGAAATTTCCAATTGATTTATCTAAAGGACTTGATTGTAAAGAAATAACAAGAATGATTGCAAAATTGAAATAAATACAGACTTATCTCTACTTGATAAGAAAACATATATCAGATCCTTGCCTACAATGTCTGAAATTGACTATCTTTCATTCCATCATTCCTAAAGAATCCATAGTTTCAACATATCAGTCATCATGTCATTGTTCTCCTTTTAAATTTATTTTGATTCAATATTTATATGTTTTCAAAGGTTCACTGTGAAAAGACATGCCCTTTCACACGACCTAATCCTAGAAACTAACCCTAAAATACATAATAAACCAAAATAATGGTTCTTAAGAATATTTCTAGTACAAATACATTGATTTATTGTTCTTTGGTGTTCCGTGCATAATAATCTGATATTTAATTTCCTGCACAAAAACACCTATCATTAGATAGTCATTTAGTAAAACCTAAAATAAAAAATCATCATA
>MU226545.1:217936-236604 GCA_018584345.1 Thuja plicata
TTCCCATGCTCTTGATGCAATTTTATCTCATAAAAAGGATTATTGAGTATTCCTCCATATCCTTTTGAGACCTCATTATTTAAGAGATTTGAATATTCTCCCGAGATAGAATCAAAAGTCTTATCGTTTAGAATTTTATTTTCATCTTTACCAGATACCTCATGAATGTGTATTGAATTGTTAATCTGATTATTCTGATACATTGAGAAAATCTTCGTACCATTTCTCTTTACATATTTCTGATATTCAATATCCAATAAATCTGAAATTTGTTCCTTACTGAGAAGATTCTACTCCTGATCATGATTTTCATTTATTTCCACAGAAATTTGATCCAGTGTAGATGCTTCTTCAATTTGTTCCAAAATTTCTTTTTCATCTGAATCTAGAATATCATTAGGTTTTTGTGCCCCTTCTGCAACTTTATCATTTTCTTCTATAGTTGGATTTTGAATTTCTTCATAGTCATAGCACTCATTGTCTTCTTCATCAATTGCATTATAAAATTCATACACGAACCATTGTTCAAATTCTTCCCAAGATGAAATACTTTTTTCAGGTAGTGATTTATAAGCATTTCTTGCATATTCTTTCAAGGAACTAGCAAATAGTTTCATGAAATCACTTTCTGTATTAATATCATACTTGTAAAGTGTTATGCCCTGCATCCCCATCCCTACATTTTGTGTGCAAAATATTGGGTCCCCCTTTTTTTGCTTTCTGTTTTTGGCTCTTGCCTTGTCTTTTCCTTTATTTTCTTTGTTTTCCTTCTCCGGGGTTTTCTTCCCCGCGGTGTTGTTTTGTTTTGTTGGTCTCTCATGTCTCCGGGACCTAGTCCCAGAGTTGGTCATCTTTTGTTGGGAGCCGGATTCCAGACTCTGGGATTCTTTGTCATGATGTCTTCCTCCCTTAAGGTGGCATTGTCACGTGGAATCCCTAGGCCCAGAGTCCGGAGGTCTGTCTATCCAGAGTTTGTGGAAGGAAAGGTGACTTGCTTTTTACCACGGGTATAAATAGAAGTTACCTGTCATTTTCACATTTACTGCGATTAAACACTTAAGCAATCAGAGTGATTCCAGAGTGATTTGCAACAATTTAGCAATAATCTAGTGCTAATAATTTTGAGCATTTCTGAGCGATTGTGAGTGGTTTGTGGTGGCAAGTTGTGATCGTTTGGCAGTTGAAGCTATTGCAGAGCTTTTGCGGAGGCTTCCTTTCCTTTCCTTTCTGCATTTTCAAGTTGGTGCCTCCTCTCCCTTCGGCTTTCCTTCTTTCTGGTGTTGTTTGGTTTTGTGTTGCCTTGCTTTTATTTGTTTGTCTTGCATTTCTTTCTGGTATGCCGCCCGTTAGTGGGTCGTCTCTGCTAGAGGGTTGTCCGCCCTCTGTGTAGATGTAATCTAGTCTGTAGATGGTGTAGAAAGTTGTAAATATTCTATACATTGTTTGGTTTCTTGTAAATTTTTTCTTTGCGCTGTGTATATATGTAAATTTGGTGTATATCTGTTGTGTATCCTTCCAGTCTAATGTATATCCCCTTCAGCTTTGATGTATATTCTATGTGTATCCTTCCTGGTGGCCTAGCAAGCTCACCGTGCTATGTCTGTTGCTGGTTTTTAGTCTACAAGCTCGCTTTGTGTAGAATACCGCCGGTTTGAAACTCAGCTCTCGGCCAGTTTCAAACAGGTGGTTTTCTCTCTCCTCTGTAAACTAGCCTGACTCTCATTTATGTCCCATGCATGCATTTAAATTTGTCTAAGTGGCCATCACTTTTTGCGCATTCAGACAGTTGGCTCCGCCATCGTCACCATAACTCCCATTTATTACTCACCCACGTGGGTCTGACGGATCACTTTTTGTACACATCTACAGACGGTTACTTCCCTCGGCTCTGGGTCTCTTTCCATCACCCATCCCGTGTCCTCTTTTTGCTAAGTATGAAGAAACCCCAGACCCGGGTGATTAGTTAAATTTCTAAGTTCGTAATATGAATGTCTGCTTTCCAGAGTTTTTGAATGAAACTAACTTTATTAGGGGAAGAAAACACAGCGATGGTAAAATCCCCAGACACCGAAGTATTTGTTCATCTATGCATTCTAACGGTTGTCTTGCCTTGCAAGTTCCCAGAAACAACAAGCTTGCAAACATGTCTGAAGCTTCCGCATGCTCCCCACCCAGAAGTCTGAAGCTTCCTTCTACGACAAGTACCAGGGTGACAGTTAGGTCTAAGTTGGAAAAGGCCTTGGAGAAATTGCCTATGAGCCTAAAGTATGTAAAGGATGGAGTCATCACGAGCTCAAAGATTGAGTCCAAAGTCTAGTTCGTCACCGACACCAACGTCAAAGCATGGCCAGAAATGCAGGCCTTTGTAAAAGTTATGTACATTCAACAACAGGCAGAGATCCTTTGTCCATTCAAATTGGAAACTCTGAGATTATCAAGGCGGCTTATTTTTTGTGCTCTGTGTAGTCACTAGAGCTTATTCTCACACTTTCAGCACACTACAACACATCTATCCAGGTTGTTATACTCGCAACCCTGCAGCCAATAGGGTACCCTATTCCCATGGTGTCGCTTGATCCTGATACCTTCCAGAGGGGCTTGGGGATCCTCTAGTTTGACAAACTAGCTGTGGTCACCTAGTCAGATTCCTTGGCCCAATTTACTTAGTTGGAGGAAGCGGCCCATATATACATGAACAATCATTGGATAAAGACCCCGAAGAGGGATCGTAAGAGGATGAAGCTGGAAATCCCCAGGGCTGAATTTAAAGAAAGCATCCAAATGGGGATGATAGCCTTATGTCAGGTCTTCAGACAACAGCATGCCCAAGAACTTTCTAGGTGGATGTACTACTTTTTGCTAGGTATCAGCATAGGTGAGGAGTATTTTGACTAGGCTGCCATAATCTCCAACCATGTGGACTCCCAGTTCCTCCAATTGGCCAAAAAGAAGAGTTTTATATGACTTCTTATGTTCTTTGGGCCCTGGCACAACAATGGCCTCACACCAATGGGTTACTTATAGAGGACATGCTTGGGATCGGCCCGGGACAGAAGACCCCTTGGGATCACTTCCCACAAATACAATGGGAGGCTAGCTTCCTCAGTTTTTGCCAGGTAAATGATGCTTTCATTTACTACCACCTGCTCACACCCACCTAGGATGCAAGATACCGCCTATCCACAGAGGTGATGAATTTGGTCCGGAGTTACAGACATTATTATATACAATTTCAACAACATACTTACATAAGGGTGACCGGCTCCTCCGAGAAGCCCTTCTTGTTGCCCAAACATTGCGGGGACAAGATAATCCTCCTAGAATATTGCAGGCAAATGATGGAGTTGCATGCCTTCTTCGCCTTGAAGAAGGTAACAAATATTCCATTCCCAATCACTTGTGAGAATTATTCATGCAATTTGGGCACTGTAAAAGAGGTGGATAATGAGCTTAAGAGCAATAGCCTGGTGGAATTTTACTTAGCGCAAAAACATTTTGATTCGCATGGAAAGATCACAGCAGCACTTCCCTAGGCATCAGAGCCCCACCAATATCATATAGAAGACTTCTAGGAAGATTTCCAGGACAATGTGGAAGTTCGAGGGCAGCATTATGTTAGAATGATCGCATGAATGATGCAGAGATTAAAACTCTGGAGATTCCCAAAAAATTTCTCAAACACCGGTAGATCCCCAGTACAAGGCAAAGGGGATCGATAAATTGGCCCTTCCACCAGTGAACTGGAATGCCCAGGAGGGGCCCATAATTGAAGAATTCACTCACAACATAGTGGAATGTAGCCACCTCTACTTTAAGAGGGTGTGCCCCGGGAGCGTCCGTCGAGCGGCCCAGCCGATACCGAAGTTAACTCCGGGGGCCGACACTTCCTCACAAGGAGTAGATAAAGGAAAAGGGGTAGACACAACTCCCACTGTGTAAGAAGTTCCCATTAAAGAAAAAATAAGACAATCAGTAGTAGCCTCCCAACAAATGAAGGAGAAGCTAATCACATGGCTGGCTACCCCGGTGCTTATGGCTGGACCAATTCATCCTCCATCCTCCCCTTCACTAGCAGCCTTGATGGTTAAGGCAACAGGGGTGGATCCGGCGGAGCAAGTAGCAATGAGAGATGCGAGGCCCCACTTGATTACCAGGAGAAGGAGGAGGCTTGACCCGAAGCCCAAGGAGCCGAAGTTGGGGATGCCCCAGACTCCACAAGTTGAGATCCTGTCTTCCGACCCCCTGGAGCCAAAAAATGAACCAGAACCTGCCGATGTCCCACACAACCCTCCTCTGCAAGATGAATTCGATGATGTTTTCACAATCGACAAGTTTGGTAATCTACAAGGGGACATCGAGCAGATGGAGGCTGAAGTCCCAGCACAAGAGGAAGCTGAAGAACAAAAACTTGCGCAGGAGCAGGAAGAGTAAATGGAAGAAGAGAAGGAAATAGAGTAGGAGATCACCTTCAAAGTTCTACAGATGCAAGATATGGGGGCGGATCAATAAAAGCAGAGTGAACAAACAACATCTATTGAGGGAGCCAGACCTACAAGAGAAACCGTAACCTCAGCTACCATGTTCCAAGTGACACTCCCTGGAATGACCTTTGGGCAGGTAATAACCATGGCTCAAACATTAAATCTTGGCCTGGTACCTCCCCCATTGCCAAAGGATATACCAATAGAAGAAGAAATCTCGGTGATAGAGGCTGAAGAACAAGAAGAACAACAAGAGGAGGAAACCCCCGGAAAATCCAATGAAGGTCCAGACAAAGCTAAATATACAGGGGAAAAGGTAGAGGAAATGAACGTCACCAAGGGAAATGTTCCTAATGAAGCCCAAGATAAAGAGAAAGGGGCAGGCGAGAATCACACCACTGAGGAGGAACAACAACAGGACACCAGGGAAGAACTAAAAAATAGACTTTGGCAAATAAGCCACCCCTGCCGCCTTAGTGGTTGGTTGAAAGTAAGAAAAGAAAATCTTTGTCCACCCCCATAGCTCACCTCTCCTTAGCCGAAATGATGGCTCAAGTCCAAGGCCCACCAAAGGTCAAGAAAGCCTGGATGGTTCATACTCTTCGAACCGGGCTAGGAGGAGAAACAATTGACGTTGGTGCAACACCTCCCCCAGACGCTAATGAGGCAACTGCTGAGGTCAGAGATTACGATATCACAGAGATATCACTAGGAAAAAGAGGAAAATAGGGTGAAGTGAACCTGTTAAAAGAAGTGACCATAGCCGTGGAGGTCCGATATGAAAAGGAGGCCCAAAGGCTCAAAGCAGAAAAAGAAAAGACAGTGAACCTTATGGGATTGCTTACTAAGTTGGCCAGGCCTATTAGTGCCATTCCTCCAGAGGCCTCCACATCTAACATGCCATTACCATAGAGTGACATAGATTCCCTACGAACAATGAAGAAGAAGGCCCAAGTGGTCGATGAGTGGGTCGCTCTGCAGGTAGGAAACACCTGATGCTTCCTAGTATCTACCATTCTAGATTTATATGCGGCTCAACAGGTTTTCGCATCAGGAAGAAACTATTATCAACATATGGGAGGGTGATATGGAAAACTACGAGGCATGGAAGGTAGAACTAGAAGAGCTCCTTAATCTTGGAGAAGAGATGGTCTCTAAGTCTGAGATTCTAGGAGAAGAATCATTTGATTTTGTGAGAACCCAGCACTCCAGACTTAACCTCACATTGGAGGTACTTAAGCAACTGGTAGGGGTTCTACACGACAAGATCAATGCAGTTTAGTAGTCTTCAAATATGTACAAGGCTTTTGTCACAAAGGTCTCCAGAGCTGACCCATTCAACATTGACACATGCACTCTGAAGGAGTACATTTTGGGTAAGTTTGATGAGTTGATGGAGTCCAGATATCAATCCCTGGAGGGAGTGGATGGGACTCAGATGGCGAGATTAACTCATATGATCCTTAGTAGCCATGATGCGGCAAAAATGGCTAATGAATTCAAGAATAATGTTCCAGAGCTAGGAGAATAAATTGAGGCGGATAAGTACTGGCGATCCAGCCTCAGAGAGATTGATGAGGATGGAATCTCCTGCCTCCTCCAAACCTTCAATGACAACAAGCGACAATAATGTTCCTCCGGAGGCCAGAGAAAACCAAAATATTTTTGTATTCTTTATTCTTTCAGAACATAAGTTCCCTGATCCTGGAGTCCCAGATCTTAAAATTTTGTATTCTTTCGAGTGATCTGTGTCCCAGTCCCCAAGGCCGACTGGTCATTTTCAAGCAGTTAATAAAGGTTGTTGAATACTGTCAAAGGGTAGTTGGCTACATCAAGAAATGTCAAATCAATAGTTAGCTCTGATAGATGGTCTTCTCAAGGTGCCACTTTAGGTACACACCTGGCACATTGGAGACAGGGTGCCACATTTCTCATTTATGAGGCATGTAGCCTCAATCCCGAGGGATTAGATTTCTTCCTTCTCTTTCCTAGCTCTCTTCTCGAGGCCGATTCCTCCACTCTACCTTCTTGTCTTATTCTTCTGACATGTCAGGCCTATTCTGTCTCAAGGTCGTTTGTAGGGTGGCATAGGTAGTACTGGCCCCCAGATAATATATTCTATTGTACAATGTAGTGTGAAATAGGGTTAGGGTTAGGGTTAGATGAAAATGTGTATAAATGGTAAGTCTGATCCTTTTCCAAGGGTCAGAGAAATTGATGATTTTGCAGTCCATAGTAATAGAGAAGTAGTATTTTCATTTCTATTGCAGTGCTCAATGCTCCTTGGTCTTTAAGCGTTCAATAGTTAGATGCTCCCTTGGAGCCACCATTGTATCACGCACCAGTGCTAGCTGGAAGAAATATTAATGAAGAAGAGGTGGTTCTTACAATGATGTTGTTGGCACCTGGTCTTCCAAGTTAATGGTATTTTATATTTAAATATTCTTCATGTCTTCTGCTCTGATATTTTAAGTAGATTAACGACCTCCTTTCCCTTGCTACTGATCAAATATGGACTGATGGTTGTGTATTTCTTCAGTATTTAGTATAGTACATCAGATAATTATTGATGTATGGGATGTTTAAACATAACTATAAGTAGATGGAATACTTCTAACCCTGCAGGATCTTTTTCAATTTGTTTGCTAAGTGTAGAATGCTTGGAGAAACCTCACCTTTCTGAATCCCCGGAGAGAATGAGTTGAAGAAACCAGCTAACCCCTCGAAAATAGTCACATCTCCCAATTGAGCCCTGCAGCGTCGTGACCTGACATCCAGGTACTTGGAGGCCCGTGGAATCTAACTTCCCTAGATAGCCTTTGCAGGCAGAGTTGGCCAGTAGCCCAGTACCCAGTGACAACTTATGACTATTGGCAAACCCGATCACCAAAGTCCCATCAATAGAAATTGGCGCTAGAAGGAGGGCATGAACTCATCCCCCTCTTGAGATTTTGATTTTACACCTCCCAAGGGTTCCCCAAGCTATAGTTTTAGGAGTCAAGCCTTCAGTGGGATTGGGTCTTTCTCCCCAGCAAAATTTGATAGGATC
Source organism: Thuja plicata (assembly GCA_018584345.1). Lineage (NCBI taxonomy): Eukaryota > Viridiplantae > Streptophyta > Pinopsida > Cupressales > Cupressaceae > Thuja > Thuja plicata. Next base: position 225,467 of record MU226545.1, read on the forward strand.
CTTTGGTTAGACCCAAACCCCGAAAGGTTTGTTGAACTTGAGCCTCTTGCTTGAAAGAAGCAGACCCTGAAAATCACACTAGCCACTATTGTCTTGGGATCTTATATACCTCAGAATACCTAAATTTCTTAGACAATCTCGAGAACCACCACTCAAACTACCCAAACTCTAGTTCCCCCAATGGCTGCATATTTCAGTAACACCGGATCCCCAATGGGAACTTTTCCCGGTGCAATCAATGACTTACCCTCACACTCGAAGAATTTTTTCTCATGATATGAGCACTTAAGCTCATGAACCATAGAAGAACACTTACAGGCATACAAGGATGCCATGAACTGACACCAGATCCAATATGAAGATGTTGTGACTCAGATGTTTCCCCTGACCTTAGGGCAGGGTGAGTTAAACTGGTACCTTAACCTTCCCGCCAACTCCATTAACAGTTGGTAGGACATGGAGGATGCCTTTCTAGCTGCCTTTTGCGTACACGTGGACCCAGCTTAGTCCCATAGCTAGTTCATCTCTATTAGAAAAGAACCCAATGAGCCTCTTGTAGCATTCAACCATCTGTTCCAGCATGCCTTGAAGTGGCGCACGAGCCCTTTTATTCCATCCCCAAAAGTGACCATACAGACTTACCTTAATGCAATGGACCCCTTCGTTGCTACTCTCCTTTGGAGAATAACCACTACGAGCAACCGGGATACTTTGACGAAGGTTTACAACCTAGCCTTAGAATTATCCCATGGTCTCAACAAATCCCTGGGCGGAATTGGGCAGAGCACACCCTTTAACATGATCCCCGGTGGGACAACGTATGCTAGGGGGTATAACCCCAATCTGGCAATGGGTTCCCCCGCAATGGTGATGAATCCCCCACCATAGCTGATAGAGCAGCAGGCTCGATACATTTATCCCTCACAGACTCATGCAATACCAGGTCCTAAAGCATTCCATTGGAATCAACCGCAGCAGGCACAACAACCTCAGACACAACCGCTTGGAGTGCCCTTCTTTTAGTCGTCCGTGGTTGGAGGATTACTGCCCTTGACTCTAGCAAATACTGTTGCCTTCCCGAGAAACCAACAATAACAACTATCACATTGTGGTGCAAACACTCAGTTGACCGCCAAGGTTCAATCCCTCCGGTGAATGTTGTCTACCTTGACTGTGGACATGGGTCAACTGAAGGCAGGGTCTTATGTATCGTAGAATTCTAATTCTGAGAGAGGGAATATCTTCTCTAGCCAATGAAACAACAATGTTAGGTGGAGAAACTTCAACAATGGGCCTTGGCCCAACCAACAACAATAAAATAATAATGCAAACACCGGAGGCCCACCTTCGAACTAAAATGCCAACCAAAGTGGTGCTGGACCATCACATTTCACACCAGTCGCAGACTTCCAACCCATGACTAATTGGTATAGATTGCACAACACAGGCTCCCACAATGAAGTAAATTGTGCCACGCTGGAGAAGGTCATCATGATATCCCAGCTAGATAAACAATAATCACATGATGCTACTCCCCCAGAGGCTCCTGTGCAAGAGTCAACTCACAGTGCCTTCACCTATGAGACCATCTTCTTCGAAACTTCCAGGGAAGATGAAGAAGAGTCCAAATTACACAGATTCTTTGATGAATCTATCTCACCCTTTGAGGCCAATGCCTTCACCAACCCATGGACTCCATACAACACCCAGAGTTAGGCTGGTAAAGGACCAACTTACATGCCTACACCCCCTACCAAGGACACTCCTCCCTGGGATAACACAATTGATAGGCTCGCCCCTCTAAAAGGTTCTAGCTCTAACCAAGAAAAAGACCTAGCCGAGGGAAGTCACCAATTCCTGGGAGGAAGATTCAACATTACAAAGGCATTAGAGCAAACCACCACATCCATGACCTTGATGGAGGTTTTGTTAAATTGTCTCGAGAAGAAGAAGTCTCTTCTGAAGCTCTTGGGAAACTTGAAACTTTTTAGTCACCCGCCCAAGACTATCTCTTTTGAAGACACCAATGCGGCTATCTTTCAAGGAAACAATGAGGATCTTCCCTTCCTACTAGGCCTGAATATCCAAGGCCAAAACATACACAACTGCTTAGTAGACTCTGGAGCTTCGGGCAACATCATGCCCTTATCCATATGCCAGAAGCTTAGATTCCATCCCACCCCATCTAATGGTGTAGTGATTCAGCTATATAAGACTGTCGTGAAAATGGTGGGGGAATTAAAGAACGTCCAGATACAGCTTATGCAGGACCCCAAGATAAATAGCATAATCGATGTCCAAGTAGTGGACATCCCAGAGACTTATGAGATGTTATTAAGTTGAAATTTGGTCTAAGTCCTTGAAAAAATATTTCTCGACTGACTTCTCCCACTTGTGGCTCCCCTAGGAAGGAGAATCAAACAAGATCCAGGTTGAAAGTGAACCCCGGATGAAGTAGGCCCTTACCGAGGTCGGGAGGGTTAGTGAGGTCTTCTTCTCTGAGACTTCCCCCAAGGTGTACCAACCCTTTGAAATCCTAACATTTGATTTTACCCCCAGGGATGATCCCATAGTTCTGCAGAGAACCCAGGACCTAGAAGAAAAGCTGAGAGTTGAGGTTGACTCTCAAGGTGCCATGGCGATGCCCACTATGCTCTTGTCTAGCACTTGGTGCCGAGTACACTATCAAAAACATTTAGAGCTAGAGTGTGAAACTTGCCTTTTCATTGCTACCCAGCACATCGATGCCTTCTAGAGAAAAGCACATGTAGTTGATCCTTGGGAACCCAGTATTCTGACTAAAAACACCTCTTTAGTGCCATTTCCTTGGGAACCTTAGATTCAAACCCCTCTGGAGGTAAACCCCACCCACACACCAACAGTTTGGGAGGAAACTCCTCCCAAGTCTCCCAAGAACAATCCAAAGGCTACCCCCTCTCCCCAGCTCTAGAACACAAGTAATGATTTGTGGACCCTCAAGTTTGATGGGTCCCAATCCAAACAAGGTTGCGGGGCTGGGGTAGAATTAATCAACCTGCGAGGGAAATCCTTCCTCACATCCTACAGACTGCATTTCAACTACACCTATAATGTTATAGAGTACGAGGCTTTGGTCCTTGGGCTCTTATTTGTGTTAAGGAAAGGGATCACCCACCTCCAGGCCCTGGGTGATTCAGAGTTGGTTGTCAAATAGGTCCGGAGTCAATATACATGTCATGACAAAAGGCTGGCCGCATACCGCAATCGGGCATGGGGCCTTATTGAAGATTTTGATGCCTTTGACATTGATCTTATTCCCCAGCGGAAAAATTATGTGTCAGATGCCCTTGCTATTTCTGCCAGCACACTTGAGCCCATGGCTGGCTTGCGACTCTAGATATTTTCAGTTGAGATGGTCCCCACCCCATCCATTCCAGACAATGTCACCCACTTTCAAGTTTTTGAGGATGACCATTATATCCTAGCTTTCATGGCCAATGTTTGTGTCTTTGAGAATCAGATAGTGGAAGAACAAGACCATGACGATACTGGACAGGGTGATGAAGATGATGGGATCATGGACCTACCTACTAACACCATCCCGAAGGGGATGGTCGCACTTGAATGAATCTTCAACTCAGACCCTCAGGGCCAGGAAAAGATGTCATCTTCCTCTAAGGGAGGAAAGTTTGAAAAAGTAAACATCAGCCAGCCCGATGAAGAAAAGATGATACACATTGGCACCTCCTGCTCCACTAGGGAGAAGGAGAAGATTCTTGCGGTTCTCTGAGAATACATAGACATAATTTCATGGGGATATGAGGATTTGAAAACATATGACACATCCATTATGACTCATACTATTCCCTTGAAACCTGATGCTAAGCCTTTTCAGCAAAAGCAATGACTGGTCAACCCACTAATCGAGCCTGTAATTCGTCAAGAGGTGGAAAAATTACTATCAGCCTAGATCATCTTTCCAATTCGGCACACTACATGGGTTGCCAATCTGGTCCCTGTGAGAAAGAAGAGTGGTAAAATTCACCTTTGTGTGGATTTCTGAAACCTGAATAGGGCCTCCAAGAAGTATAATCACCCTCTCCCCTCATTGGATGAGGTGTTGCAGATAGTAAATGGATCCCAAATGATGTCATTCTTGGATGGGTACTCTAGGTATAACCAAGTCATGGTTAAGTACGAAGATAGAGAAAAAATAGTATTTACCACCAAGTGGGGAATGTTTGCATACAGAAGGATGCCCTTGGGTTTGATTAATGCAGGGGCCACATTTCAAAAGGCCATGGACATTGCATTTGAGGGCCTTGTGAATCGGTGTATAATCATCTACATGGATGATTTGACCATCTTTTCTAGGGACAGGTGTGACCGTTCCACTCATCTCACTCAGATCTGTGAGAGATGTCACTGGTATGAAATATCCCTCAACCCCAAGAAGTGCTTATTTAGGGTCACTAAAGGGAAGTTGCTCAAGCACATTGTCTCTGAGAAGGTCATATCCATTGACCCTGAGAGAGTTGAAGCACTGCTCAATTTGCAGATGCCCAGTAGGAAGAAAGAGATGCGGTCTTTATTCGAAAAGATTAAATTCATCTGGCGGTTCATCACTAGATTCACTGAGATAGTCAAACCACTCAATGAAATGATGAAAAAGGATACCAAGATTGAGTGGAGTCCTGAAGCAAAGTGGGCATTCACCCAGATCAAACAAACAATAACAGAAGCACCTATCCTGGCTAGTCCGGACTACTCCCTTCCATTTTATATTTACTCCTTTGCTTCGCCATATTCTACCATGACGGTGTTGACTCAAAAGGATGAAGGGGAAAAATGAACAATAGATTTCATGAGCTCCCCCTTCAAGAATGTTGAAGTCTGGTATTCATCGCTAGAAAAGCAGGCCTTTGCTCTTGTTCTCACCGTGAAGAAATTCTAGCATTACATTCTTCGGAGCAAGGTGCATGCTATCATCCCGGACCAAGCTGTGAAATCTATGTTGATGCAGAGTGAGTTGGGTGAAAGATGGGGGAAATGGATGGCCATCCTCTAGGAATATGATTTAGAAATGCAGCCCATGAAGATAGTCTGAGGCCAGGGCCTGAGTCGAGTGATGGCAGAAAAGACTCCCCACATAGAATGCCAAACTTATACGGTGGATTCCATCACTCAAAACCCATGGTATATCGATCTGGTGTACCTACTACTGAACAACCAATGCTCAAATGGGTTAAATCCCAATAAATGCCATGCCCTGCGGATGAAAAGTGTTCACTTTATGATAAAAAACTCTGTGTTTTACCGCAGGAACTACGAAGGAGTGTACCTCTGGTGCATTGATAGAGACCAAGCTGAGAAGATGATTGATGAATTTCATGGGTAGTTTGGAACTAGGCATGGCTTAGCTGATGCCACCGCCCATCAGATCCTTCAGGCCAGATACTATTGGCCCTGTATATTTAAAGATGTTTACACTCACGTTTAGAGGTGCCACACTTGCCAAAATGTGGCACATCGTGAGCGTAACTCGGCTATGCCTTTGCAACCAGTCTTTGAGGCTAGGCCCTTCGCCCAATGGGCATTTGACTTCATCAAGGAGATCAACCCCAACTTGTCTACTAACCACTGGTACATCCTAAATACTACTGATTACTGCATTCGGTGGTTCAAAGCTATACCTTGCAAGAATAATACAGTAGACATGGTTATCAAATTCCTGGAAGAAAACATCGTCACAAGGTTTGGAATGCCCTTTGCTTTGGTATGTGACAATGGTCCAGTGTTTTCTTTAGCACAATTAATTGAGTGGACCTACAATCGAAAGATCACTCTGAAGTTTTCTAGCAACTATTACCCCCAGGGGAACGGTGTTGCTGAATCTATGAACAAAAAATTACTTGAAGTGATCAAACACCTGCTAGAACTCCCTGGGATTGGCACCAAAAGTTGAAATTTTACCTCTAGGTAGATTGTATTCAAATCAAGGCTACCCTGGGAACGTCCCCATTCCATCTGGATTATGGCCAGAACCCTGTGTTCCCAATCAACTTATAGATCCCAGTTTTGCAGTTTATGCAGAAATTCAGCAACCGAGATAACATCATGGAGGTTCGGCTCCTAAATATGGTGTGGATCAAAGAATAGCGAGACACAACCCTTGAAAATTTCATGTGTCATCAAGCAGTGGTAAAATGATGGTTTGATCACAGAGCCTAATACAAGACTTTTCAGATTTTAAACTTGGTCCTGTTGTGGGATAAGGCCCAGGAAAAGAAAGGCAAGCACACCAAGTTTTAACGGCTCTAGCTTGGGCCATATTTGATTTCAGAAATCTATGGAGCAAATACTTACTGCCTTAACACCATGACGGGAGAAATTTTCCCATTTCCCGTCAATGGACAGTTTCTCAAACATTATTTTGAGTAGGGTAAGTTCGCCCAAAATTATATTTTTATGTATAGTTTCTGGCTTGTAAATATTTCTCTTCGGTGCCTTGTTGGGAGGTACCTTGCCTTGTAAGTAGCCTTGCTGGCTGCCCTCTGGGGTAGTCCTTTTATTGGTGGTTTTCATTTTTGTTTCTTGTTTTCTTTTTGAGTCCCGACATTTTGTTCTCTCTTGTGAGGATTGGAATGCTTCGCATAAACTCTGGTCTCCGGGATGATGTCTGTAGCATGGTGAACTCGAGAATCTGTCTTTATCATGATGGAATCAATCTGGTCTCCAGAGCTATTTTACAAGTTTGGTGGTACACTTTAAGTAGTCTTCATCGGGTTTATTTCTGGAAGTCTGGAAATCAGTGAAATAAAAATAAGGAACAAGTAATCGGACACACCAAGGGTAGATCAGTTGTACTAGTTGGTTGGCCCAAGTCTAAACTTTTAAAAGATTCTTTCCAGATCTAGAGTTTTATCCCCCATTCAACATATAAAAATAGGTGGAAGGGTGAAAGAAGTACCACCATTAAAATTAGCTAAGCTTAAGCTTCGTGGTGAAAGAATTACTACCCTCCCACCTAGAAACGTACAAAATAACAAGAAAAGAGAAGCAAGACAAAACTCTGGTCTATGGAAGAAATGAGAAAATCTGATGACTTTATGGTTTGATGTAATTAGTGCTTCTTCTCTACTCCTCCTAAAGGTCATCAGATTGATTTCTTTCCAAAGCACACAATCCACCACTGATGAAAAGATCATGGACTGGATCCTGCATGACTGGATTTTCTCAGACATGTCACTCTTTTCTTGTAAGATACTTTGAGTAATGACTTGTTCTAGTTTTTGCTAACAAGAGATTATATAGTTCTCAAATGCACTAAGGCATTTGTCCCAGATAGTCACCATTTATTATGCCCTGCATCCCCGTCCCTACATTTTGTCTGCAAAATGTTGGGTCCCCCTTTTTTTGCTTTCTGCTTTTGGCTCTTGCCTTGTCTCCTCCTTTGTTTTTTTTGTTTTCCTTCTCCAGGGTTTTCTTCCCTGCAGTGTTATTTTATTTTGTTGGTCTCTCGTGTCTCTAGGACCCGGTCTCAGAGTTGGTCATCCTTTGTTGGGAGCCGGATTCTAGACTCTGGGATTCTTTTCCATAATGTCTTCATCCCTTAAGGTGGCATCGTCGCATGGAATCCCTAGGCCCGGAGTCCCGAGGTCGGTCTGTCTGGAATTTGCAAAAGGAAAGGTGACTTTCTTTTTACCGTGGGTATAAATAGAAGTTACCTGTCATTTTCACATTTATCGTGATTAAATACTTAAGCAATTAGAGCGATTTCAGAACGATTCTAGAGTGATTTGCAATAATTTAGCGATAATCCAGTGCTAATCATTTTGAGCATTTCTGAGTGATTGTGAGTGGTTTATGGTGGCGAGTTATGATCGTTTGGCAATTGAAGTTGTTATAGAGCTTTCACATAGGCTTCCTTTCCTTTTCTTTCTATATTTTCAGATTGGTGCCTCCTCTGCCTTCAACTTTCCTTCTTTCTGGTGTTGTTTGATTTTGTGTTGCCTTGCCTTTGTTTATTTGTCTTGCATTTCTTTCTGGTATGCTGCTCGTTGGTGGGTCAGATCTGCTAGAGGGTTGTCCGCCCTCTGTGCAGATGTAATCTAGTATGTAGATGGTGTAGAAAGTTGTAAATATTCTGTACATTGTCTGGTTTCTTGTAAATATTTTCTCTGTGCTGTGTATATATTTAAATTTGGTGTATATCTATTGTGTATCCTTCTAGTCTGCATGTATATCCCCTTTGAATTTGATGTATATTCTGTGTGTGTCCTACCTGGTTGCCTAGCAAGCTCACCGTGCTGTGTCTATTGGTGGTTTTTAGTCTGAGAGCTCGCTCTATGTAGAATACCACCAGTTTGAAACTCGACTCTCAGCCGATTTCAAATAGGTGGTTTTCTCTCAACTCCGTAAACTAACCTGACTCTCATTTATGTCCCGTGCATGCATTTAAATTTGTCCAAGTGGCCATCACTTTTTGTGCATTTAGACAGTTGGCTCCGTCGTCATCACCATAACTGCCATTTATTACTCACCCACGTGGCGCCCATGTGGGTTTGACGGCTCACTTTTTGTACACCTCTACCAATGGTTACTTCCCCAGGCTCTGGGTCTCTTGCCATCACCCATCCCGTGTCCTCTTTTTGCTAAGTATGAAGAAACCCCAGACCCGGGTGATTAGTTAAATTTCTAAGTTCGTAATAGGAATGTCTGCTTTTCAAAGTTTTTGAATGAAACTAACTTTATCAGAGGAAGAAAACACTGTGATGGTAAGATCCCCGGACCCTGAAGTATTTTTTCATCTATGCGTTCTGACAGTTGCCTTACCTTACAGGTTCCCAGAAACAACAAGCTTGCAAACATGTCTGAAGCTTCCACATCCTCCCCACCCGGAAGTCTGGAACTTCCTTTTATGACAAGTACCAAGGCGGCAGTAAGGTCTAAGTTGGAAAAGGCCCTGAAGAAATTACCTATGAGAATAAAGTATGTAAAGGACGCAGTCATCATAGGCTCAAAGATTGAGTCCAAAGTCCAGTTCATCACCGACACCAGCATTGAAACATGGCCAAAAATACAGGCCTTTGTAAAAGTTATGTACATTCAGTGATAGGTCAGAGATCCTTTGTCCATTCAAATTGGAAACTCTGGGATTCTCAAGGCGGCTTGTTTCTCATGCTCTATGTAGTCACCAAAGCTTATTCTCATACTTTCAGCACACTACAACACATCTATCTGGGTTGTTATGCTCGCAACCCCGGAGCCAACAACGTACCCTATTCCCATGGTATCCCTCGATCCTAATACCTTCCTGAGGGGCTTGGGGATCCCCCAGTTTGAAAAACTAGTCATGGTCACCCAGTCAGATGCCTTGGCCCAATTCACTCAGTTGGAGGATGCAGCCCATATATACATGAACAATCATTGGCTAAAGACCTCGAAGAGGGATCCCAAGAGGATGAAGCTGGAAATCCCTAGGGCCAAATTTAAAGAAAGCATCTAAATGGGGATGATAGCCTTATGCCGGGTCTTCGAACAACAACATGCCAAAGAATTTTCCAGGTGGATGTACTACTTTTTGCTAGGTATTAGCACGGGCGAGGAGTATTTCAATTGGGCTGCCATAATCTCCAACCATGTGGACTCCCAGTTTCTCCAATTGGCCAAAAAGAAGTTTATATGACTTCTTATGTTCTCTGGGCCCTGGCACAACAACGACCTCACACCAATGGGTTACTTACAGAGGGCATGCTCGGGATCAGCCCAGGATAGAAGGCCCCCTGGGACCACTTCCCACAAATACAATGGGAGGCTAGCTTCCCCAATTTTTGCCAGGTAAATGATGCCTTCGTTTACTACCACCTGCTCACACCCACCCGGGATGTAGAATACCACCTATCCATAGAGGCGATGAATTTGGTCTGGAGTTACAGACATTATTATATATAATTTTAGCAACATACTTACATAAGGGTGACCGACTTCTTTGGGAAGCCTTACTTGTTGCCCAAACATTGCGGGGACAAGATAATCCTCCTAGAATATTGCAGGCAAATGATGGAGTTGCACGCCTTCTTTGCCTTGAAGAAGGTAACAAATATTCCATTCCCAATCTCTTATGGGAATTATTCATGTAATTTGGCCGTCGCAAAAGAGGCGGATAATGAGCTTAAGAGCCATAGCCTGGCGAAATTTTACTTAGTGCAAAAATATTTTGATCCGCATGGCAAGATCGTAGCAGCACTTCCCCCACTAATAAATTTGGCATCGATTTGCGACGGCAATTTGCGACGGCGGGCAGATATTATGTGTTTTTGCCTTTTTTTTTCAATTATAACTCGACAACATTGCAATTGCGATTTTGTCAGGATATAAGGCAAAAAAAAAGAGAAAACAATCACTCTATTTTTTACACATCGAATAGAGGGCACTTCGAGGATAGGGTTCCCTAATCTCACTTCTGATGGGTGTTCATGGGCAAGGTGTTGGCTGGTGTTGGTTGGCCTAACATGAAGTCTTTACTCCCTCGCTCGGTAGTCCTTCATTTAGCTCCTCCCAGTGCACCAGAAGGATTGTTCTCCAAGCTAAGATAATGCTACCCGGGGTGGGGGATGGAAGCAGGGATAGTCTAGTTTAGATAAAGTAGCACGGGAATTCATATATCTAGAGCATACGTTGAAGCAGTTGTTGATCCTGTCTTTGTTGGTCCGGTCACCTATCGAGCCATAGAATTTATAGGGGGGGCCAGATCCATACTTAGCAGCGGCGCCAACAGCAGCAGGAGCTTCACATCCATACCCCATCCAGTTTCTTACCCGTTTCTTCTTTGATCCGCCGATGAAGTTTACGTAGGTAGATGCTTGATTCCTACTGTGTTATGATTCCGCAAGCAACTGTCATTAGTATTCTTTTAATTCATGGATAAGTCTGCAATTGTTTGGCGATGATATTGTGATTTATTTTTGGTCATAGTTAGATGTATTAACGATACCTAAAATTTATCATTCCAAACCCCTAAATTGTGACATCAAACCCCTTGATATCTAGGGCTTCCTCGTTCCCATAGTTCTCCACACTCTTGCAACAAATTAGAGATGGATTCACCATCCTATGAACATCACATGACGTTCCCAAACACCAAATATCTCCTTTGT